>NW_019091432.1:1276487-1295827 GCF_001949145.1 Acanthaster planci
AATGAGACCAGTCTGTAATAAATGAATCTTTGACTTTATTTCCTTTAACAAGATTTTTAAATGAATATAAAATAAAGTAGAAAATCCAAAAAAATCTATTGAAAGTAAATACAGGATTTGATGGACAAATTAAACAAAAGATAGAACAGCAAAAAAGTGCTCAATTAAGACTGATGCAGGGCTCAAACCTGTATGAATGACAAGCAGTTTGTGTATTACTATGGCACTGCAGCACCTAGACAGCATTTGTGGAACTCCAAATCTTATAAACACGTAAATTGGCAATGCGTAATGTACAATGCCATAACTATCAAATATGGAAGTCTCATTATAGCTGTTGTAACCATACCCACTACGTGAATTTTAAGATATGCACATTACGGCAAGCTGATTTGCCACTGAAAATCTGTTGATGACATGAAGAAACCTGTGATTTCAGTGTCCATTTCCCTGATTCTCTCCCCACTCGTCTTGTTAATCAAACAATAGGTCATTTTAGTACTCGGGGTGCTGCTGTTGGTGTGCAGTACCTATGACAACCTTAGCACGACGACGACTCCTGAGCTGGAGGTGCCGGCGCATGCAGTCGGCCATGTGCCTGACAAGGTGCCCGTGGTACCAGACAAAGTGCCAGTGAATCCTGATGTGAATGAGAAAGGAGACGCGGGTAAGATTGAGTCACATTGAGGTTGGAAAAAAAATGCCGTAGCTTGATTTCGGGCTTTGTTATAAAGTTCGATAATACACCATACATGAGTGACAAATTTTTTCCTGTATGCCTTAAATTTCAGGCAAATGTAATCTTTTGTGATGAGTGATTTACCCATTGTTAAATGGGTAGGACTAAACATAGCATACGATTTCAAGGTAGAATTACAACTAAACAAGAAGGAAATAAAGTTAATCCTAAAAATGTATAAGAAGTCATGTGAAGTGATGCAAGTGTTTGCCATGGCGAGTCTACTTGGACTGGGGATATGTGAATAAAAAAATAATCTTGTTATGCATTGAAATTGCTATGCATGCCCCTTTGAGCAATACCTTTTGTCTCACAAAGAGTTAGTGGAGTCGTGTTTTGGTAGAACTGTTCAATGTACTTTTGATGGCTGTTTGAAGTGCAGTTTTCATCATTTTTCTCTTCAAACATTTGACCATCAAGAAAAATTATTACTTCACAGAGTAATTTCAAGAAAATTCTGCATGCTACATAAGCATTTATTCATAGATCAGCTTTTTTCCTCTCCAGAGATGTTCTGTTGAGCTGGAACAAAGAAGAATTTCCTTCACTGGCATTTGAGTACTGGTGTGCTTAGGAAAACCGCAGTCCGGAAATTGTTGTGTAGACACTTGTTTAAGCTCTATGAGAACAGATCACATTTTGAGTTTCAAAACCATCTCAGGTGGTGATGTCATCAAAGAAGGAGACAAAGCAGCCAATCCGGTTGCAGCGGACAAGAAGGAGGGGGAGTTGAAGGAGAAGCCTGACGAGGGAGGAGGCGATGCCAAGCAAGAAGAGAAGAAAGGTAAAGGAAAGCCCTGTGAGACGTGTGTTGTGAGGATGGGGTTTGCCCTCCAGAAGCACAGAGTTTGCCACTCTCACAGCGTCATTTTTGTGTTTAGCTGATTAACCCCTTAACGTCAGGATTCTTTTGACCGCAACTGCTGGGCTGCGGTATACCCAGTATGCAAAGCTCTGTCCAGCAGCAGGCCCCATTGAAACCGCAGCTGCATGGTGAATAGAATGTATGTGTGGTATGCACTAATCCTCACATAAAGCCACAGCTGTCAACAGTTCCCAGTGCGAAGGGGTTAAGCAGTCTTGATGCCAAACACTCTTTACTCTAGCCACAGACACCTCCTGTTGAGCTCCAACAGCATCACTCTTCCTCAGTTGATGGGAGGAGCTGGTCACATTTTCAGCAGTTACTTTTGTTACCAGTTGCCAATGCACTATGCTGTAAACCAGTTTATAATTCACAAGCCAAGATGGTGAGAACAACAATCTGGGGGATTTTTTTCTTCCCCTCAAAATTTGAAAAGGATTTGGCCTCTGCAGTGTTTGTCTTGTACATGTACAAAATCGTGCATTTTTAACTGTTTTTTTGTGTACTAATTGTGTACTAGTAACTCTGTCATATTTTTTCTTGTTTCAAAGGTTCTGGTTTAGCACAGCTGTTAACAAGAATATACAGTCAAATTTCGTTAATAAGACATCCTTTGGACTTCGCAAATTACCTTGATATAACAGGAACCTTGTATTATCAGAAATGAATAAAGAAAAACAAAGGATTTCCTTGCTGTAAGCAGAATCTTGTATCAACAGTGCTATTATTAACGAGGTTCGACTGTATGTCAAGCTCCCTGTTTCAGGGAAAACACTGAGCCTTGGCAGCCGCCATTGCATGTTTATTGTGTCATTCCTGATTTGCAGACATGCAAGACATGGTTGACAAACGACAAGAGCCGCCCCAACCACAGGCCCCAGATTCCAAAGAGGTAGGTCACAGAAGTCACTTGTAACTTTCAAACAGTAGGATTTAGTCAGATCCAGATAATGGCTCAGGGGCTCAGGTAGAATTTTGCAAAATGGACGATGAAAATAGCAGGTGGATCTTGGAGGACAAATTTTTATGCACTTGAAGCGACTAAATTGTGTTTTTGTTTAGAATCAAAGCACAAAAGTACCTCATAAACCAACTGGCCAGCCAGCCAGCCAGCCATGCTCCGCTCCGAATTGCTTGCATGAGTGCACTTTAAACAGACACTGTACGGGTACATATACACATATACCACATGCAAATTATGATCATGCAACTAACCTTACGTGTTTGTACACAGCACTGCGGATATCGACATATTAGACAGATACCCTACCTGTCAAACAGGCTACTTTATTGCTGTTTGCGGGTCTGGGAACCACACTTCTATTCCATCACATTGTGTGCATGTGATTTGTGGGTCGCAAAGGACAGGCACTTTGAGCTGCGTTGTCGGAAGGACAGGCTGCTTTGGAAATCCTCGATGGAACCCTGACTGGCCATCTTTTTTTTTCTTTCCAATTAATTTTGAGTTAGATTATTAAGAAAACAACATGGAGCCAGTCTTTGCGTTTGAACTTCAACCAACGACAGTCCACAGTAATCTTTGGGGTTAGATTTACGCTTTGTTGAGTTTAGTATAAAAGCCTGGAGTATGAAGCACTCTAACTTCGATGTGTTGACTTTGTTTTCAAAAAGTGAAGTATTTGTAAGCGACTCCACATTTTGCAGAATGCGGCAGACAAAAAGGAAGATGTGGGGATTGTGGACAAGAGAGACCAGCTTCAGGAAAAACCAGACAAGGATAGCAAAGAGGACAAGAAGGAAGAGGGCAAGGCCGACGGTCCCGAAGGGGAAAAGAAGGAACCGGCTCGTCACAAGGATGACGTTGACGGTAAGCTGCATAATCTTAGTGCAGTATTCAAGAAAGAACTCCCACCAGAAATTTCAACAATATGGCCATTGATAGTGCACACGCCCGTGTGAAAGTGCAGCAGTTTCATGCAGATCAGGCAGTCCTCACAGAGGGCCCTAGCAGATTCCCTTGCGATTTTTATAGATGGTTTGAGTTTTTTTCACCTTGATGTTCTATGAAGAGTGTGGCCATGGAGCATTGCTGTGATGCCCATTCAGTAAATGTGGGGCATTCCGAAAAGACAGATGCAAAAGTTAATCGATGGATTTGTGAGAGCAAGAGTTGAAGGGTGAAAAGGCATGAGTTTGAAACACAGGAGAGCTACTAAGAGAGGAAAATTAACACAGGAGAACGTTTTTGAAAGAAGTGAAAAGATGAACAGAGTTAAGATATTATTACACGGATGGGCCATTATGTGGAAAGATCTCTTCAGAACCAGTCTGTTACTGAGACCAGTCTCTGACTGGTTTGTATGGTAATTTATTGAATTGTATGAATTTGTATGGTTATGTAGATACAGATAAGAATGAACCATGGAATGTTAGAGTGGTTGAAAAACATGGTCTTATGTCTTTCTGTCTTATATCAGGTGGGAAGAAAGAAGTCAAAGATGACAAAGATGAGAAGGAGAATGAGGAGAAACGGAAGGAGCTAGAGAAGAAGGAACAGCAGCTGAAAGCCAAGGAGGTGAGCTTACGGCTCATATCTTCAAAATACTGCATGCATGATTTCTTGACACTTGATCAACTACATAGGTAGTCGATCAACTACATACGGAAAATGTTCAAACATGCTTTGGCTAATTCTGTGTGGAGCATCGTGTGACAGCGACACTTGTTGCCACATTTGAGTGATTCCCAGTGAGTTTGTACACACACAGAGGATCGAACTAATCCATTAGGGTTGAGCATGTGTAGAGCCCTCAAGTGGCCAAGGCTGGGCATTTTAGCAAATATCGCTCTTCGACATTGTCTTAGATTTTTGAAAAAGCAAGGCTATGGCGTGAAAAGCCGAATATGTCTGTGGATCAGCATTTGTAAAGTCTAGCATTGTGAAGTCTGGGTTTGTTTTGGACTGTGATTGTAGTATCATGTCGTTTAAAATGTCTGACTTTTTGACTGAAAATAATGTTGCACCTGTGAAATTATATATTGTGATTATTATACCATTGACAAGTGTTATGACTTGCCTGATTTGATGTACATATTATTTTAGATTTTGCCATATTACAAGCATCACGTTCTCTTCTTGCATGCTTGTGAAACAAACCTGAAACAGTAACTCATTGAGGACTTAAAATGATCTGGGAGCTTGTGCTTACAAGTGCTGATTTTATTACCTCTTGACAGTCAAAGGTCCTCAATCACGGAGTAGTTTGTCTGGACATGTAAGCAGAAATTCCTCATTTTGAGCCCATCCATTGCTATATAGATTTTGTGGCCAGTAAGGGCCATTATCTGGGTGGGGGGATGTTCAGGTTCGCATTGGTTCTTTCTCTCAAAGCAGTGCCAACAGAGAACTATCGTAATCAGGCGAAGGGCAAAGCCTCATTCCGTCATTGCTCATTTCAGCGTGGAGTGTCTTGTTGTCATTTGCAATTTGCAGGAGAATTTGGACAAGATTGTTGAGGATAAATTTGCTGAACAGCAGCAGCAGCAAGAGGAGCAGAAGAAGAAACTTGAAATGCTGGAGGTAAATCACAAGAACGGATGCCTGCGATTTTTCAGTTTAATTTCTCAAGTTGGAACTATCCAGCTTTGTACTTTATGCCACCTGCTTACACAAAAACTTAGAAACGATTTAATAGCAAGGTTTGTTCAGATATGCAGAAATCCAACACTTTTGTTCCAACTTGTTGCAGGAGAGACAACAGCAGCAAGAAAAGATCATCGAAGCGCAAGCGGAGGTCATTGAGGAACTGAAAATCCAACATCAGGATCCCCCTGACATAGGTGGGGGCATGCCAGTTGGGGGTGCCATCGATGAACTGATGGGCGTGCAGTTAGGCGACGGTCCGATTGGAGGGCAGGTGGACGTCAACGCGCCCGCCCTTCAAGTAGGCATGCAGCAACAACAGCAGCCTGTAGTGCAGCAACAACCAGTTGTCCAGCAGCCTGTTGTGCAGCAACAACCTATAGTGCAGCAGCAGCCTGTAGTGGTGCAGCAGCAGCCTGTAGTGGTGCAGCAGCAACCTGTAGTGGTGCAGCAGCCTGTAGTGCAGCAACAGCCTGCAGTGCAGCAGCAGGTGGGTACCTGAAAGGACAGCAACTATTTCCCACAACATCCCTTGCACCTCTGAACGGTGTCACCTCCAACTGTCACAACACACATGGCTAGGACTCCTTTCTTTACACAGTCTTGGAACCGAGTATGCAAACTTTACCCCATTGTTGTGGAAACACTGCTTAATTCTATGTGTAACCGCACATCTATGTTAGTAGTTTTTACTGTCCACTGTTTCATGGATGAGGAGGTCATAGGGTGTCATACCATTGTGTCAGTCTACCAGGTTGATTTTGTGAGACCTTTTTGACTTCAGTTAAAGACCCCATTTCCTTATTTTAGTTAAAATAGGCTCCCTCAGAAGATCACCTTTTTACTGGCAAAAGTCAATGTTAACATTTGGCACACTCCATGGGTTAACAAGGAAGTAGGGTTGACACACATGCATACATAGATCTCTTTGGATTCTATGCTTGCGAACTTCCAAAGTGAAATATTTCAGTGCAAGTGCTGCTACCACAGAATTTCAATTGTAAGCGGAGAAATGTCATTTCAAGCAATATGTGACCTGTCACCACAAAATGAGCTGAAAGTTGGAATTTTCAAAAATTGTTATATTGGTGTTTTTAATTCAGCAGAAAAAGAGCTAGAAGTACATGGTGATCATGTGACATTCTGGTAGCTTTGCATCTTTGTTTCTGACATTATTTCAACATTGTCAACTGGGCACGAATAACGCTGTGATCAAAATTGCTGAGAAAATGACATTTTTAAATATGTCATCCTGCAAAACATTTGGAATTACACAGAAAATGGGTTACTCTTTCCAAATATTTCAACCCCCCCCCGATTGACCTCCACTTCAATATGACGTTGAACCCTCAACATAGCTAAGAGCGGATGTGACTTTACGCCCATTTTGTCGTGACAGGTCACATATGTATTTGGGCCTAGTTCTCAAGAATCCTCCTTTCACTGATCAAAGTACCCAGGTCAGCAGACTTTGCAGAGCCTACTCGGCCTGGCTTAGTATTCAATGTGTTGTCAAACCTTCCAATATGTATTTTGAGACTGGAATATTAACAGGTGCAATACATTAAAAACATTGTTTCTGTCACCAAAGTGCCTTGTTAAAGCCTGATCAGTTCTGCATCCAATTACCATTTAGTCCTAAGTTATTTGTCTGTCAGCAACAAATGTGGCTACTCTAGAGGCTTGATTGACTAAAGATTTTCTGTACAACTGACTATGAGAGTATTTTATCAATTGAATGTAGAATATTCAAATTTTCAAGCATTCGATCAGACTCAGTCCTTGAGCCTGTCGCTTTGGATTCTGTCATTTCTTTTTGCTTGCAACAGTAGTCACTCAAGAAAGATTGGTTTGTTGTTATCCCGCCTTTTCCCCTTAAAGACCTTAAACTGAAACTCTGCTACTACTCCCCTTTGCATCCAGATGGTCCCACAGGTTCCAGTCATTCAGCAGCAGGACATGCAGCCAGGATTGCAGCAAGGCATTGCACCTCGGCCCGGGATGCAGCAACACGCAGCAGGACAACCGATGGTTCAGCCAGGCGGAGCCGGACAACCGGTGATTCAGCAGGGCTTGGCAGGGCAAGCTGCACTCCAACAGCCTGTAGTTGGACAACCAGATATTCAGCCAGGTGGTGCTCTGCAAGGTGGTTTAGCACCCCAAGGTGGTTTGGCACCCCAAGGTGGTTTAGCACCCCAAGGTGGGTTAGCACCCCAAGGTGGTTTAGCACCCCAAGGTGGTTTAGCACCTCAAGCTGTTGTACAACCCATTGACACAGGAGACCAACTTGTGAACAACGATGCTCACATCGTTCGACGGGAAGCTCCACTGAATCCTCAGCTGCAGCAACAAAATCTTGATTTAGTGCAGCAACCGCCGCAGCCACAGCAGCAACAGATTCTACAAAACCAGCAGCAGCTCCCCAATCTGCAACAGCAGCAGATTCAGCAGCAGGGGCAAGTCCCCCTCCAGCAACAGGTGGGCGGCAATTTGCCGGTGCAGCAGCAACAGCTCAACATGCAAAACCAGCAGCTCAACGTAGCTGGTCAGCAACAACCCTTGCAACCGAAAATGCCTGGGGAGCAGTTGCAACCGGTGAACTTGCGGGGGGCTGTGGCCCAGCAGCGACAGCTTCTGCAGGGGGAGTCTCCGGGACCCGCCGGAGCAGACGGAGTACCAGACACAAGAGCTGAAGTCGTGGAACAAAACAACAATGGCAACATCGGGGAACTAGACAAAAAACAGTTGGATGGAGATGTTGACAAGAGTGAACATGTGGGCATCGGCAACGGAGAAAACGCTCCCATGGCGCATGCCAATAACCCGATAGAGGAAAACAGTGAGAGGAAGGGATCCAGAGAAGAGCATGTGCGGCTGGAGAAAGATGAACAGCTGTCCAAAGAGGAACAGGTAGAGAAGAAAGGTGGCCAGGTGGAAAAGGAGACAGGAGAAAAGGGAGATTCCAAAGTACCTGCCGGGGAAGAGGTCCTTGTGAGAGAAAAGCATGACGCCCCAGTGTTGAAGGTGCCAGAGGAGCAGCCCAAGCACCCAGCTGAAGATTTCAAAGAGGAAACGAAGAAGGCCGAAGAGGAGGGTCATCAAGAGAGGAAGGATGACAGTGGCCAGAAGCAAGAGACGGTTGAGAAGAGAGATGGCGACGAAGCCAAAAGGCAGGCAGACAAAGAGGAGGAAGTGAATGAGCATGAAGTGAAATACAAGACCCGGCAGGAGATGTCCGTCAAAACAACAGAGAATCTCCAAGACAGGGAGTCTAGTGAAACTGCACCAGGTTTGAAGACAGATACGCAAACTACCAACAGGGAGTCTGGTGAAACTTCTCCAGCCTTGAAGACAGACACGCAAACTACCAACTCAGGAGGAAAACTCAAGATTCCCAGTAATAAAATCAGCACTCAAGAGACCCAAGGCACCGATACACATCTTCATCATTTAAGGAAACGTTGGGAACAGCGCCTTAAAAAATTGAAATTGCACCCCAGAGCGCATTGAGTGAAATCATTGACATTATTAAAATACTTTCAGCTAATATTTTGTACAAAATACGAACACTTCTATGAAAAAAAAAAGGAATAAAATACTTCAATCCATCTCAGAAAAAGTGATACTTAGAAGAAGTGGATCAGTTGTCTTGGAACTTTCTTTCAAGAAATCGCCTGAAAAGACATCTGGAGTGTCGGACTTTAGTTCAGGCAAAAAAACTCCTCCAGAAAGTTGAACTTGGATGAAATGAATTTCAACCACAGAGACTATACAGAACCATTAATCTGAAAAGAAATTTAGTTTCCAGTGCCAAGTGGTGATCTACCTGTTAGCACTTGCCTTCGAGAAGTTTAATTCCTATTGTTCAAGCTTATTACTTTTAAAGTCAGCATTGAAAATCTACTTTTCAGATGTTTCGCCCATGAAGATCTATTTCAGCATCTACTTTCAGCCCATCTTCTGAAAAACTTGTCAACCAGACCCTTCACTTCATCACCCTTTAAGCTTTTTAATAGCAACTTTCCTCCATATTTCCTGTTTTGAGAATGCAGGAAGTCCTGAATTTACTCATAAGCATTCCAGAGGAAGAGAAAAAACAATGGGAAATATTTTCCCACTATAGGAAAATAGTGAACATAAGAAACATATTGTGATGGTCAGGAATGTTCAAGATTTAAAATTGAAACAAAAAAACTTGACTTTGAATCTTTCTTTGGAATGCTGCCTATTTTAAGTAAATTATTTTTCTAAAGTTCAGTTAGCATTTTTATTGTGCCTTGAATGATAATTGTTTTTTTTCCGTTTCCGTGTATGTGTCAGTGTCCGTTTGATGACGTTGGCTTTGAGAATTAAAATGTTTTTGTGCATGTGTTTATTTTTAAATGTTAATATAGTTGAACCTCATATGGACAAGATCCTTTGGACTTTCCAATAACCAGTACAAGAACCTTGTTATAACAAGACCGTTGTTTTATCGGGAATGTAAGACAATACAAAAACCATGTCCTTAAGTTTTCCTTGTTTTAAGCAGGACACTGTATATTATATCAACGGTTCTCTGTTTATGGTGGTTCAGCTGTACATAGGTATTGAACTACTGTTTGCTTTTTGAACAATACATCTACCGTTCTGATGCATAAATTGGACTGATTTACTCGTCATTTCACAATGCTTTGCAAAGCTGTTAATTTGCATGGCACTGTAATTCCGCCATCAAAGACAACCCTACCATGTTGCACCACATTCTGTTGTTCAGCAGCCTCCTGGAAAATTATCCAATAGCCGCGTATATCTGTGATTTGGGATGGCAGCCATATAGATCACATTTTGTTTTACAGGCAAATTTGGGGTGTTTTTCCTCCGGGGACTTTTGTTGTTTACCCATTGAGACGATAAAAGAATTATTTATCTTTCGGGGGGTTTTGTATGGTGTTACATGTATTTATTTCTACACTGGGCTGTTGTCATTGAGTTGGATGCTGGCAAATGCGCCTTGTGGTCAACTGATGATGCCTTAGCTATGCAAACCTTTCTACCTGTGCCCATTATTTGCAACCCGGACTAGGATCTGCATGTATTTTGTGCTGGATTTGGAGTTTAGCATTTGAAACCTACATGTGCGCATATTTTAGGTGTTGTCATCTTAACAAGGATATATGATATTTGGTGTTTTTTCCTTTGAGAATATCTGTCTTCTTAATTTAATACTGTCAACAGCACATTTACCATTTTAAAGCTGCAAGTGAGCAGAGGGCCCTTTTTTGTTAAAATTATTTGGGGATCAACTTGGCAAAAATTGTACGCTTTATGAGTAGTGCTGAATCGTCATTTATTGTGACACGTAATAAAGCATTTTGTGTAATTTGTTTCATAACAGGGTTATTTTGTTGTCACAGATCTAAAGAGTCAAGACGTTTCTGTCGCACTCTGTAAATTCCTGCATTCTGTCGCATTTTGTAAATGGTGAACATGTATTGCGAGTCTTGAGAACAGAGAAGTACTCCACACCTTGCGGAAGCTTCACCTGTTGCTGGTTCCAAGACCTTCGCATTCCTCCTTTTAACCGAAATAGATTAATTCAAAGTAAAGAGGGAGCACTGTTTGGGTCATTTTCTGACCATGGAGATCATAACTTCTATCCGGTTTGTAAGTGTGACATCACCTCAGTTTAAACCACACCCACTGCACGTGAACTGCACATAGAGTTACATATATTGATCGTCGTTTACTGGAACCATGGAACCGGAAGTTAACACACAACCATCGGTGATCATCCAATGGGAGCGTGTAAATTGTGGCGCGTCTTCCTTTGTGATGAAGTCACTTATGAACCGGATGTTTCTGACTCACCAGCCACATGCACCCCAGTTAATAAATTTCCATTGCCACCAATATGGAGGTACTTACCTCCATGGACACCATTATGAGCGAGTGTTCTGGCTCCTCAGAGGAATGATGATCAGCATGTCATCTTTCAACATGTTCAATTTCCTTTCCATTTTTGGTTAGGTGACTGTTTGACTTTTTGAGAAAATTCTCATCCAAAGCAGACCATGCACCCTAAAACGAAGGATGTTTTCTCTGACTGGGAAAAGTTTTGATTAAAAAAATCTGCAAAACTTCTGTTCTACGAATTATACTCACGGCTAATAGTGCCAAGCAAGAGGTTTAGAGCCATATTTCTTGAAATCCCCAATTCCACAGCTCTCATTATTCTCTCTGCAAAATAAATAAAATAAGCTCGGTCGACAGATTTCTGGCTTCCTTACGTGTGGGTGTGTTCGTGATCGCACAGTAAACTTTACAGGGTCTTCAACTTACTTGCCAAGATCAGCTGGCAGCTAGCTACACACATGATGTATGTAAATTGTAATGCAAATGAGACGGCACCTTAAGATGGCCACTCACGCTGGTGGCTTAATGTCAAGCGAGCGGGGGGAAAAGAACAAACAAATAAAATAAAAAGTGGTAACTGTCCATCTGTAAATCACTGACGTCTGGATCACAGCTGGGAGTTCGAACAAGGATTAACTTGAACCATTAGTTTGTCACTTTTGCCTGGTATCCAGTATACACGGTGCGCTGGATAGAAGGGAAAGTCGTGAGAGCCAGCTGCCCATTAAACTGAACAGTGACTCGAACTCTTGCCTGTTGATTCTGGCGTTAAACTTGTATAAATAGTGTATTATGAAATTATGCGATCCATTTAATAAAAAAGTGCACATTGAGCTGATTGTGGCTGTGAGTATCCTGATTGTAGGTAATAATAAAAAAAACACCAGCTTTCTGACATTTATCATTTGGGGTCATCACACGCAGTCCTTGGCATGCTTGGTCGTGATAATGAGATAAAAAAGGAATAGGCCTAGACCAAAATACAGAAAGAACTTGAAAAAGTCTACTCCCCAATTTCCCGACGTCCTTTTGTACATGTAAGTTTTGTCGTTGTTTGCTGGCAGTGACAGTTTTTAACGAGTCCGTTGTTGCGCTCGGCCTACGTATTACATATACGTGAACTTGTTCTTTCCGGAACATAGGCCAAGGCCCAAAGGCTTCATGAACATGGCGGAAGGACATTAGGCCTACTTGAAGAAAGTAAGAATTTGTATTTAAAAGTGAATGTGAATTCAATTCAGCTGTGTGTTAGTTTTCGTTTTAGTAGGCCCCTACCATGCTGCAGACACACGTCTTGTCTTGATTCAATCATTACATTTGTTGCCTGAGCAGTCGGAAAGAAAGAGTTTCATATCATGATATAGGCCTAGGCCCCTGTGGACGCCACCTGATACCCCGTGCATAAACCCTGCCTTAGTTTTTGGACTAGTCTGAAAAATTGTAAGGCCTGAGTGTTTTTCTAAAATGAATCGGTATTTCCCTCCTTAACTTAAACTTTTCTGGATACGTTCTTTCTGATGGCTGGTACTCGGTCACTGTAGGAAGTGTGAGTGCATGTAGGTAATCCTGTCCATCACTACTCCTAGCGGGGGGGGGAGGAGTTGGGGGAGGTCGCACTTCAGCCCCTCTAGTGACACTTATCTATGTAAGTGGGGCAAGAGCCACTGCTGTTATCCATATTAAAAAAATTCGTTTCGAGATGCGTATAAGTATTACCATCCATATTTTTGTAAATAATTTTTGCCTGTAAGTAATGTCAGGCGCAGCAGTTAAAAGTAGCCTCGGGCGGGGCCTGACACGTCGCAGGGGCAGCGTCTGGCACCGCAGCATGCTGGTCACGTCGCTCAGTCAAGAAGACTTGGGGACTGCTGAAGCTGAAGAGAAGGAGATTCAAGAGATCCTCAAAGTCTCTGCCTCCCACCGTCAGGTTCAGAAAACAAAGTAAGCTGCAAGATAATACATGTAAAATGATGTATCCATGAGTCACCATAATTCACGCACTGAGTACTTTGACCAAAATTGCTCTTAAATAAACTAACTTTCTCAGGAGTTGAAAGTTTGACTAAAATCCTGCATCAAATAATATGAAGAACATCGAATGTCACCGAAGCAGCAGGGACAATGGTGTCTGCAAAAGAGCGGGATAAGTTGTAGTAAAACTTAAGTCCCCAAAATTCATGCACGTACGTTGCAAATGTCATTTTACTGGGTATCAGTAATTGCCCTATTTCTGAAAAATTTGCCAAAATGTGGCTTGAATGAGGAATAATTTTTTCTCTGTCAATTACTTTGGTGCAATGCAATTTGAGGGAAATAAAACACTTATTCGCCATAGCTCGATTTTCTATCACTGTGTCTTTTTCGTTCACCTCTAGTTTTTAATTTTTGTCAATTTCATTTCAAGTTACAGTGAGGCATTAATTTTTGTTCTTGCAAATAAGTCATGTGGCATTAATATGAGTAGTTGATCTGGAAATTATGACAAAACTTCTCTCTTAAGGTATATTTCTACATCAAAATCACAAAATACAGTGCATCCGAATCCGCGCCCGTTGTCGGCAATGGACATCTCAAAATACAAGGTGCGCAGTGCTTTTCCAAGCTCCTCATTTTTGATAACCCCTCAATAGTTAGTGAAAGTTGACCGAAATCGTCATCACTACCTGTCTCGGACATCCTACACCGATCGTGACTGAACAGTGATCATTCGTCCATATTCTAGACAATTTCAACCAGTTAATTCTTGTATTTAGTCTATAAAATAAAACATTACGCTCTGCAGACATTTTTCCTGAATTCTCTCAAGAAAATCTTTTCATTCACACATAGCTGCAAAAAGAAATGTTTAAAGTAAGGATCAGTCATCGACTGTAAATTAACGTTGGTGCATAATTTCATTCAAGAGTTTCAAGTTGGATACACGAATATTTGTATGCACAAATTTAGGGTACTCCATGAAATGTAAATCATAGTTATGCCAACTGTAGACTGTTCCAAGTGCATTCAGTCAGTGCGTATGAAAGGTATTATTCCTGACCAAGTTGGGATACTGTTTTGGGAGGAAATACTGGCTTTTTTAAAATGTCCACTTGCCACAAACATAGTCGTGTACAAAGCTGGACTCTTAGTAATGCTGACCGATGGCAGTCAATCGTCAGATTTGTGCAACATTAGTTACCGCTTTGTTGTTCTTGAAACATGAAGACAACGTCATGGATATCTGGCTACAACACCCATCCGCAGGGGCAGATGGACATTTAATTGAACGCACCACACACATACACACACTCAACTTCATGTATCAACATTGTGAGCATTGGTGCACATTTTTTGTTTATTTCTATTCATACATTCAAACTTACTTGCATGTACTATTTGCTGTGAAACCCAACATAACAATACAGTGTTGAGTGAGAGAGCAGTGGTGGGCCGACAAACACAACAGGGAATCTCTCAAGCATTGTGAATGATTATAGATGTTATCCCCTCTGCAAACAGAAAGGGTCCAATGACTGGTACATAAATTACCCAAAACAGGGCGCAGTTGAGAAAGCTTGAGGCAAATTAAAAACATCACATATGGATGATGTACATGTTTGGTACATACCCTCTCCAAATCTATGGGTGCAAGACCTGCACCCTCCACAGTGAAATTCCAGGCACCAATGGTAGGCTGTGTCTAAGACCAGAACCTAAACTAAGGCCCTTAAAGGGCTATGTAGATTGACATCTGTTACATAAAAGTCTGTGTGTGAGCAGGACATACATGTACATGTACATACATGTACATGTAGCTAGAAAGAGTATAACAAAAGGATACAAATATGTAGCAAAACAGGGTGGTAGCTTACTGGAAGAGTCCATTTCCTCCTCGGAGTGGGAAAGCCAGGTTGACTGTACCGACTGCGAACAGCTCCCACTTTCACTATTGTATTATCTACTGGTAAATGTAGCCGACCACACCCCTTTCTCTTTCACTGCACCTCTGGATGGAACTTAAACCTTCATTGTACAATAGGGGGTTATGCAATCGGTGTATGCTCAAGGGATGAACTGTGTGAAGTGTTTTGTGCCATGGAAAACCATATTTAATACAGTCGGCTACGAATTCTATATGATTGGAAAACCAATCCCCCCAAAAATCTAATCTACATTTTAGTGTCCACTTTTTCTGCAGAAATGTTATTTTGTATTTTCTTCAGTCGGCAAATCGTGGTCTGTCTGCACTATGTCCAAACTGTTCAAAGCACATGCAGTCAGCATTCATGCACAGTGGGTTGACCTGTATGTAAGCAAGTCTTTGTTTGCACACTGGTGCTGCTTGCTCAACTCAGTTGAATCAATGGGTCATTGTACACTACACGTTATCTACATTGATCACAGTGAAACACTTCCTTGTTGACTGTTGGTAGCAGTGGGGTCTCTGTGCATTGTGTGGTCTTATATACATTGTTCTGCATGAGCCAACTGTCACATCAGAATTTCGTAAGGATTCTTAGTCTGCTTAGTCGGGCATGTGTAAGTTGCAGGGACCCACTTCCTACAGAGAATTGTGACTGGAGGTTGCAGATGCCTATAGGATTGAGTGACCCTACACAAAAAAAATACCAACAGGAAGTTCATGAGTTATCCTTGATCAGACTTAAAAATGTTACTCTGCGTCATGCAGGATTGAAAAGCAGGAAAGAGAAAAAAAAAGCAAACCACTACTGATACAAGGCTGTAAAGAGTTAGCCTCCATCTCCAGCCATCAGTTTGGTAGTTTGCAGTGAACATGGCAGAGCATGTAGAGAGTCAAGCCAAGACACGTGCTGCATCCAGGCGTGTCAAGCCAGCCATGGCACTCCTGCTGAAGGAACAGAGGCGTGAATCTCAGGAAGTTGTTACTCGCTTCAGCAACATCAATTTGTGAGTTCTAAAACAAGACCAAAAAAAAAAACCACAGGAATTGGTAAATCGATTGCAGTTGCTACTCCTTACTGAATTTACTGTCAAGTTCAATCGACAACCATAAGTTTGAACCACTGGTCAACTTTACCTGATACTGGGGGTACAGTTTTTGTATTGAAAGTTGACCAGTGGTCAGCAAGGGTCATTCATTGACTTTTGTCCCCTGATGAGGTTTCTGAATACTAGCAGAATGCTGACAGACTGGATGACATGCTTGTGTGTTTTTTTTTCTGGCGTTGTTTCAACAGGGTCTCAGAGTCTGATGGGAACTTCTTTGAGAATTTCTCGCAGTTGCCGAAAAAGCAAGAGAGCTTGCATTTCAGAAAAGCTGCCCATGGTTTGCAGGTTAGTAATTGTAACCAATTCGGGCAGAGTGTATGGAAAACATCATATGTACATGATGAATCCCCCTGTATTTCACTTGATTTGAAGTGTCTACTTCTGAGTTAAGATATGGTTAGGTATCAGCGTACATCCACCTTTTATCTCTACAAACTTAGTATATATTGTTGGTATTAGAAATGTTGGTCATCATGCAGTGAGAATGAAACCAGTATACAAAATGTTGGGAATTATAATGAGTTTTAATCAAGCCTGAGTCACTACTCTCTTCTTCACAAGGGACCTGGATCACAAACAAAGTTATTGTAATGAGACTGCTTTGTGCACACATTAGATCAAGGTAAAATACCAGCATTTTGCACAGTCTGCATTGTAGCATGTAAAATAAATATATGCATGTACGGTAGTTGATGGCATGTTTCTCACTCATTGGTTATTAGGTATGAATTCCTTGTAAACCAATTCTTGTGAAAAGTCTAGTTTGTCAAAACCTAGAGTGATTTAAAAGCTGGTACTCTACCCTTGGTGTCTTTATCTCTGATGGAATTTAATTCCTTCTATGTGGATACATGCAGGTGCTATGATTAATGCATGCATTTCAGCTGAATTTAAACAATATTTGATGCGGTTTGTGATTTTAATCAAGTTTTGGTACTCGACTTAAATTTCCTAATTTAAGTCCAAATTTGTTATACCGTAGTTTGTAATAAAAGAAAGAAATGAAAGAAAATTAACACACATACAGAAAAATTTGCTTGCTTTGGAATAGATAATTATGCCCAAGTGTTTCCAATTGTTATATGAAAGTATTAGAAGACTGTGATTTAAATAATTTTTTTTGTTAAAGATACAAAAAATATCGGCAACCTTCCCATATGTGTGCATGTACTTGCCTACAGTTTATCGATTGTTCATAGCCTTGCATCATTTTTGTTGTGTCTGTTTCAGAAAAATGCAAATTGGTAATGAAAAGTCATTGTGGGTTGTCCATTAACAGATGCACGATGCTTCCTGGTTTCATTTTCAAGTTGAACTGTTCGCTTCCTGTGACGTGGAAACCTTTTGATTTTGGTACACTTGTTTCAGCAGGTGGTTTTTCAGTCATTTCACTTCCCACCTGAAGCCACACTTTTGTGTGCAGATCGCACATAGAAATGAGAACTTCAGGGAGAATTAGGAAATGTAACACAGTAGAATACATGTAGGCCTACTACTGAAAAGATTGACAGAAAATTGTACGAAATAGGGATACTTTTCTCACTGTTTCTATACTCCCTGATGTTGCTAAATTTCTTAAAGTCAGTGATTGGTTGAAATCTTTTATATAGTGTTGAATCTTTAGCAGTCAACACAAATGGAAAGGCACATTGTTCAATTGCGTAGGGCCAGTGGAAAGAGACTGGCATTTTATATTTAAAAAAAATAAACACATATTTAACAACACATATTTTGCAACATGTTGTTGCATTTAAAGAGAATCATATAAGAGCATCTCACAGCCGAGGGGGGAGAGGGGGCGGGAGCATTCCATTCCCTCCCTGGCTCTTTTAGGTTTAATCCAGCTGTACATGTATTCCATTTGTTACATTTGAATAGCCTGATTTACATGTATTTTATCTGTGGTAAAGAATGATACTCAATAAATTATCAATATTGCTATCACCTGAAAATCCCATTGGAGGGAGATTTTGACAGTGGTATTTAAAAAGTCACTCAGTTTCCTAACCAGCCACAAGCCTCAAAAATTTCAAAGTCATTTCCCAAGCAATCTGGGAAATAGTTTACCGAATAAGTCCTGTGAGCTCCCTTCTGATCTAACCCACGTCCTGTTTTACCAGCATTCTGACTGAAAGACCTAGGCTCAGCTCAGTTCTTTTTTGTTTCTGGTGGTTAATTTTTTTTTCTTCTTTTTACGATTAGGCACATGTACCTGAGCAGACGGAAGACGATGTCCTCGCCAGTAGGATTGACCACCCATGCAAGGACATTCCCCAGCTCAGCAAAAAAGAGGTGGGGTAGATCATTCTAATCTACTGTACACCCTGTGTTCCTGAAGAATTCATCTGGAAACTTTTTGATGAATCCTCCCAAAATCAGACTCTTTGCTAAATCAGTGATACATTGTTGAGCTGCAATGTAAAGTACAGTAATATGATCCATTCGAGAAAGACATGGACATGTCACTTGACTGCACTGCTACCATTACTGTGGGCGAGTATTTCTTTAACAACTTAATGTCAGACAGGTGTAAACTGAACAGTGGGGTCCATTTTCACAGAAATCAATATGGGCGTTGACAGTAGTGCCCCTCCAAGAGTGAAATCTGTCGACCCAGTGCGCATTTGGAAAGGGTCGACAGATTTTGCGCATTGTGATTGGCCAAGGCACTGCAATCTCTTGGAGGCGCACTATTGTGAATCACCCTCATTGCAAATTCTTTATCAAATGGTATGGTATCAGTTTTGCTGTGCAGTGTACTCGTATGTGTACATGTACATGTACGGTTGTTTTTGTCATTCCAATCCTGCATTGAGTACTGGTTTCAGATTTTTCCTATACTTTTTGCCATTTACATGTACAAAGGCTTGCCTGCTAGTTATTGTTTGTGATGCCTTTGTGTTTGCCTCTGACAATGGCATTTTTTTATGTTGAGTCATGCGGGTCCGTTAGTGCACCTTGTGGGTGCTCATGCACATCCTCCACGACCCTTCCCCCCCCACCCCTGGATTTTAAAGATGAGAGGATGGATACCACAATTTGGCATTTTGCTACATGTATTAGCCTGCCACAAATGCATTAACCCCAACAGTTCCAAATCCTCTAGTTTCAATATAATTTTACATACCCCCTAGGGGGTTAGGGTTAAAACAAGTATCCAGTAACACTTAACTCAGATGTTGCACAGTGGACTATTTAATGCAGCAATGTCCTTCAGAATCATGGTA
>NW_019091432.1:1296051-1308308 GCF_001949145.1 Acanthaster planci
ATTTGAATCACGGTATTCCAATCTTCAGGCATGAGAAAAAGAAGTTGGAAATGAAATGTTACTTTCACTTTTTGTGCATGCAAATGAAATATCCTTATCAGATTGTCTGGAGTAGGCTTAGAGGTATTGTTGGCTATCCAACTCGAGCAGGAACACCCCCTCATTGGTTGCAAAGAGCCATGTTGGTTGGAAGCGCTCATTTTGTTGGTAGCGATGTAACTGTAATACATGCATTTCACAGTTTGTGAACCAGTGAAGGGCAGTCCCTACCAAAGGAGCCTGCATTGCTAGGAAAATTGCATGGTCCAGCTTGGGGCCCTTCGTGAAAGCAGGTTGATTATGTACGTGTATGATCTTGTTATTTTGGTTGTTGGAATTCCTCAGTTAGGTTCATGAAATCATCCTTGACTCTTCTCTTGTCAAGGTTGTGGATCTCTACCGCAATATCTTATCAGTGATCCATTTCCGTCTGGGCGCTGTGGGCCAGTCCTTCCCTGCTGACCAGGAGTTGTATGGTTACCTAAACGACGTAAGTTAGTAGTTAAGGATGTGTATTGTGTGCAGGCGTGCATTGTTCCATCAACAGGCATTTCTCCTTCTGTTCCTCTAGAGCCTTCAAGCCCCTCTCCCATCTTTATAACCTCTGCACCCCCAAAAATTAAAAAGTGTGAACTTTTCCCATTGCTGATTACATTTCAGAAACACTTCTTCTCCGATGAAGTGAAGATCATTAGTGTGTATTTTCTTATTGTTATTTCGAAAATAGGATTTTTTCATTTGTCAGTATTAACAATGAGGATTTGATCAACAAAGAAAGTTTAATTAAACTGTATTGCCCAAACTACTTTCTATTGTATTTTCCCGTCATTTATGTACATGTACATACAGATATTCAAGGCTTGTGTGTCTATAAGTGAGCATAACAGCATGGTATTGACGATCACCAAGGGAGCGGTGAGTGTTCCACTTTCCATTATTTCTGTTGGAATATTCAATTACAATTGGTTTTTGTTTTGTTTCAAATCTAGGTTGATGTTTTAAGGGTTTGAAGGGTTGTTGATTATTTGAAAGGGCTTGAAGCAAGGTGAACAAAATGCCAAGAATTCTGTGGAAATCAATCAAAAATCACCTGTTCTGAATCCGTCACATTTTTGTATGGGTCTAGCATAAGACTTCACAAGTGCTCACAAGTATGTCACAAGTCACTGGCAAGTCATCTAGTCTTGAGTCAAGTCACAAGCCATTCAGATGGCCAGCAAAAGAAGCATTCTTGTGTTTTCATTCAGCCCCAAGTCTGTGTCCAGGCTGCTGAATTGGTAAACTGAAGCTAAAGTTAGCTGAAGACTCTATGAGAGATTAGTCAGCACATGATGATTGTCTGGAATCTGACAATTTACACAGTGTCCGTGGACTTTGCCTTTCAAGATTGTGTTTACCAGGCCAGTTTAAGACCAAAAAGAAGGAAGCACCAGAAGCCGAATACTACTTGAGAACTAGGCCAGTCACATGTACATATAAGGACATTGTCAGCATACACGTATGTTTTTTGTACATATTAAGTGCAGTATCAAAGGCTATAAATGCTTCGTACCTGTTCATTACTGTGTGAGCCTGGTCATCACTCAAAGTTGGTTCAATTTTCCCGGATATTTTTCCTGTGCAATTTTGGGCCCTCAGAACTCTGCTTGCACTTGAATTTTTCTGACAAATTTTGAGCTATTTACATATTTAGTTACATTATAGAAGTAATAAGTGATCTAAAGGACTGTCTTGACTAGTCCTTGACTAGTTAGAGGACGTTCATTTGCATTTTCACCATGACATGGTTTCTCAATCTTCTTACAGCCCCCAGACACTATTCTACTAGTGACTGTCCAAGAAGCCAGAGATCTTGTTGGTAAAGATGTCAGCGGTAAGTTGTGAATGATGGGGTCATCATGTCAGATTAGAATAAACGAGGCTAATTGAAGAGTAACATTATAATTTTCTTTCATGAAGAATAATTTCTTTGACTGATACGTGAGCTGATTAGATTTCAACTTGGAAGTAGCGTTACTTTTGTAAATTGTACCAGAACAGTGTACGGCGCTCTTTATCTTTCCCCACGAGAGCTCCAGTAAAAGTCTACTTTTCAGAGCCACAGACAGCACCGCCAAGCAGTCTCTTATGATATGTAATTGTTTGGAAATGCTTTATCGCACCGGATGCAAACATGAACACAGTCTGCAAAGTTTGATCTTGTTCAACTTTGCCAGCTGTCTGTGTCAGGTTGGGTAGGCCCTTAAGGGGACCCCCTACGTGCGTTTCAACACACGTTCTTGTGCTGCTTTTGAGGAGGCGTACTCCCATGTTGATTGATAGTCATACATTGTCAGGACCCAAAGTTTGAGGAGGTACTCAGAAGTCCCTACAACTCTGTTCACATTTTCCTGACAAAGAAAATCTACGGCATGGATTGCCATAGGAAAGGGGCAGTCAAATTTGTGTGTTTGGTGCAGAGTTTGTGTGAATGCTTTTCATCTGAATGGGCACAAAGTCACAGCATCTGCTCATGAGCGACAAGCGCACGGCAGCCATTTTGTTTATTGTTTATGCCAGCAATGTATATTTCTCTCTTTTGGTCACTCATCTTAGGGAAAGTGACCCTGGCTATTGCACATTTTTTAATGTCCATCTTCAGGACTGAGCGATCCATTCTGTGTGATGGGCATCCTGCCGACGGGAGAATCCAAGAAGCCTTTTGTCACCCATTCCAGAGGGTCGCAGGGCACTTGCTCTGCCCATTCCCAGCATCACGGGCATAAAGGCGGCCACAGCTGCCCAGATCTCCAGTCCACGAGCATTGTCAAAGAGCAACTGAACCCCAAGTGGAATGAGAACTTTCGCTTGTGAGTAACAGCGTTGATTAGACTATGTAGGATCTGTCCGAGCCCACTGCGATTTAACAGTTTGCTTTAGCACCCATTTTTTTAGACGGCGGGTACTTACATGTATCTGTCACTGGCAAAATTAACTTACTATTAGTGAGCCGGCTGCAAGTCGATAGTGCCCTCTTTGATATATATGTACAAGTAAGCCTATAAAGGTTATTAAATTCTCACTAAATTCCAATTAAGACCAGTGGTCGAGTGGATAGTGGGCCCATATTGAGATCACAGGATACCTACAGTAGTTGGCTTTCTTTTGTTATTCCTAAAATTTAAGAATTTTCTTCTTTTGTTCATTTTAAATTAACCCCAAAATTCTGTTACGGAGTATTTCATTTTCTTTTTCTGATTTGTGGCTCTGGATGATTTTTTTTTAATGGAAAAAAGTCTGACATTGTAAAATGGTCCGATCGGCACCATGTTAATACAAAGTCACAACAACTGTGTTGGTTCGGAACATGATAGAATTATGTTGCATTCGAAAATGAAAAGTATCAAAGATTCCCAAGTCAATATAAAATGCCTGAATACTAAAAAAACTGTGCCAACTTGTTACATTAGAACTGCGGCATTTCTTTGAGAATTGCCTCCGCATATGATGTATATATCAAATGAGGAAGCTCGGGTATGGATTTCAGAAGTAAGGCAAATCATGCAAATGGTCATTCTGGAAAGGTAATTTTCAATTTTGTATTTAAAATTTCTTTCAAATTGTAATGAATTATGACAGAATTAAATTGGATGTGAGGAAATGGTAATGGTAAATAAGGGTAATGTGATGATTGGTTTGTTTCATAATTTGGGTATTTAATTATATGATAAGAGGGAGTACAACATAGCAGTGATTAATGCAAGTTTGTTTTTTTTCCAGTGTTCTAGAATGTGATGTTCATACAGCGTGGTTTCATATTGATGTTTGGTAAGTCAACGGTACAAATTTGAATATGGAAAAAAAATTTTGAGGCATGGTATATGGTCTTACCCCCTTTGGACATAATGGAACAACCAGTGGCACATGTGTTGGATGCAGTATTATTGGCTGTTCCGTTTATTTATAGGGACCATGATGAGGAAACTACTGTCATGGAAGTGGTGAAGAAGTCAGGAGATATTCAGAATGTCAAAGGAGTAAAAAGGTAACCACTTTGTACTTTTTGGCCAGTTTCAAACCTTGTCTTCAAATCTGACCTTTGACCTGGAATATGCAATTTCAGAGGTCCTTCCGTAGTACCCGCCTTGAGCAGAAGCACCCCCTCATCAGTTGAAAAAGCCACGTTGGTAGGGATAGTTAATTTTGTTGGTAGCAGTGGAACCACACATGCATTTCATGGTTGTTTGTGAACCAGCAAAGTGCAGTTAACACCAAAGGAGCCTCATGGCTTGGAAAACAGCATCCTGACTTGGTCCCCCTCGGACCTCATATTGAAAGAATGGATAAAGCAACAAGACCCTTATTTCAGCATTGCAACCAATCAGTCTATGTGTAGTGTAGTGGCTAAGAGTCAGTCAGAGTTAGTCGCTCAAACGTACATGTGCGTGGACTTCTGTTTACCCTTCCACTCAACCAGAAATCCTTCTTTCATCAACTTGAACTTTGTAACAATCATAGCCTGGATTCAGAGAAAGACTATCAGTCAATGTCTGAACTTGGATGTCCGTTATAAATAATCCAGCCTTTTGAATTTTGCACTGCAGACCTGCTTTTGACAGCGGTAAGTGTGTTTACATGTTGAGATGGTCTTTATGTGTGTTTTATGGTTGCATCTAAGATAAAGTGTTAGGCATGGTCTGGTTTTGTGACAAGTGTTGTGTTGATGGAGAGCTGCTGGGACTATATAATTTTTTTTCCCCCCCCTTCAACCCGTGGAGTCGGTCTCGTTATCTTGGATCTTTGTCACGTGGTGTGTTGTTGTAAATGTGTGGGGGTGATGACACGTTTGATTTTAGTTTTTAGTCCAGCAGTTACCTATTTATTAATTCATGCAGTTGTGGGCAACTATTCTGGTAACAAAAACTGATGCACTGGCTGGTAGTCTGCATGCTACATGTAGATTTGGAGATCTTTGGGGTAGAATAAGTTATTATTAGTTTTTTTTTTCTAATGTATGTCTTGACCCTGTTTTAAAAAAGACACTGCTTAAAGTTTTTTTGTTGCGAATTTCCTCCTTTTTGTTTAAATCCTGGGTTGCTTGTTTGTATGTGCATTACCGGCACTAGTTACCCTGTTGTGATTTTGTGGTCTGACTTGCCAAGCCCTCAAGTACACAAAATGCAGTGCTAGTCTGCATACATGCAGACTAGTTAAATACATGCACATTTGCAGATTGCCCCTGCGTCAGAGGTCGTAACGACCAGACCTGGCGGTTTTTCTCAGATTTTTCGTGTCCAAGTGAAAGTGTCTTCAAACTCTGCTAGGGGTTCACCTTCCTGATTTTGCTCTCGTTGTTGTCATGAGGCAAAATGCATTTAAAATGATGTTCAGAAGAGCTCCAGAACTTACGGGTGGTTTCAAAAATCAACAGACCAATTGGGATAACAGACCAATCCATTAAGTCCCGCCCCATTCTGTTCTGACCAATCACAGCCGTGATTTATGTCCCACATGTGTGCACAGAAGTCTGACCTGTGCATGCGCGTATGATGCACACAGCTGGAACTTTTACGTTTGGAGCAAAAAGTTTACGTACACCTGGTAGAATATAAAAGTTTTCCTCAAATTTTCCTCAACTTTTAGTTTCATTAGGACTGACAAGATGGGTCTCTTCTTAATGTACGTGGTGTATGCATCAAATAAAACACCCAGAGACATACATATGAATCATATTTATATTTACAACCAAAAAAATTACATACTAATACTTAGTGCCACTTTCTGTATTTTTGTCACATATCATAGTCGCAATGGACCACTTTCTGAAGTGTTTTTGAATGGCAATTGGGGGTAAATGTGAATTTTCACAAATGATTTTTCAGAAATATTAATATTTTGAACCGTAATTAATGTCTCTGAGAGTTTTTAATTGAAGTGCACGCTATTAACATTAAGTTGAGATTAGATTTGTCTGACCTGATAAAGCAAATGTTGGCAACACAATTTCAAACATTGAAAAGTTGAGGGAAACTAGTTTTCTACCAAGTGTGCATGCATGTCAACGTTTTGCCCCAAGTGTACATGTGGTGTGGCTTTGGAGAAAAGCATGTATTAAGTGCCCATGTGCAGAGTGGGCGGGGCTTACTGGATCGGTCTATTGTCTCATTTTATTGAAGTGCACCATCTCCAATCCCAGATACCCAAATCCATGTTGATGTTTTGCTTGCTTGGTCATTAAGGATGTAGGCTTCTGATTTTTCTATGTATTCCCAGCTTGATTCCTTTTTATTCAGCAATGTGAGAAGTTTTTGCTATTTTTAAATCTAAACCGAAAACTGAAGTCTCTTTTTGGTGCTTTGGGTCTAATGGCTAAACATACATGTAACTGTTGAACCCTTGCCAGTATAATGCAGTCCTACTTTGTTCCATCAATTGTTGAGTGTCGTGAGTTTTTAATATGTTGAGGCAGAAATAATATCAAGAAGGCAAGCAACTTTTCACTCGTCTGGAACAACAAATGCAGAGAAATGTAGCAAAAGTGTTAACGTTTTCAACAACAGTTACATCTTTACACGTTACCCAAACCTGTCAACATCCAGTGGGCAGCAGATTGGATAGGTACCATAGTAATGATGTAAAAAGGCAAGGGAAATTGTTAATGTTGGATAATGTTACCCATTTGTTAACCCCAGATTGTTGAAGGAGGTGATCCAATCAACGAGGCTCGGCGGGAGCAACCCAGATGATTTCCTGGGATACGTCAACATCAAACTGGATGTGAGTCGCAGACGCTTTGGGACAGGGTGTCTTTTTCCGTCATTCACGAATGTCATGGGCGCTTGAAATAGGCATATGGTAGAAGAGATGCCTTTGTCGATGACAGTTTGGAGGGCATGACAAGTGTGTATCGCATAAAGTCCCATTTGCATGTGTCATGGTAAAGGCTTGCTTCCAATGGCACGTACTGAGTGCAGCTGATATCAGTGGGAGACTTGAGATGTTTAGACGCTTGATGGCATCAAATATACTGGTCCTTCCTACCAGTTCCAAGCATGTGCGCGTTGTTCAGAGCATGCTTGCGTACATTTACATGTAGTTCTGAGCGTGTGCATTACTGCTCAAAAAGTCACAGTCTCCCACGCATCAGTGAGTGCACTCAGTAGCCTTTCAGTCCAGCGGATCCACCATCAAGCTAGCCGTTCTGCTCCAGTGCACCCTTAGCATCCTCTCCTGTGCTTAAAACCAGCATCCTCAGAGCCAGGCAACCAGTCACCCTCCAGAAGACAAACAGAGCATGCTGTTCAGAACGTCGAATGTCCACCATCGGTTCTCAGAACCACACACTCATAAAAGAGAGATTTTCTTGTACATTGGGTGTTTTATTGGCGCAACATTCATCAGTACTCCCATGATAACAAAGTATCCCTATTAAGAATGATGCCAACTTACTCTACAGTTTCACTGTTACACATCTATATGGGCTATACTACCAATGTACAGTAGTGATTGCTTTGAATTTTTGTTTTAAATCTAGACTATTCCTAGCTGGGGCTGGAGCGCTTGGTTCTCACTGAAGAGCAAGTCAAGTCGGTCAAAGTCGAAAAGTGGAGAAATCTACCTCAAGCTCAAAATGTCTCTACAGGTATGGCAGACTGGCTCCCTCTTTATCTGGTGTGCAGTCATGTTTGAGTACATGGACATCGCCATTGGAACCAGACTATTTAAGTTATAAACCTCTCTTTTTGTTCACAAACTTGACTTTTGACCTCGGCAACAGAAGTAGGCTCGGTAGAATAGTACCTGCAGATTTTTCAAGCAAAAGTAAAAGTTTGGAATTGAAAGTTTCTAAATTAATATTTGCCTGTTGCCCCCCACTTTCAAAGACAGGTTTTTTATCAGTAATCCACTTCTCTTTCTTCAATTTTTTTTTTCTCAGCGTGCCAATCAGTCATACCAGGTGCTGAGTCCAACTATGGTCCATCGGGTGCTGTGGTTTTACATTGTTCATCACGAGGTAGCCAAGCTGGACCAGCTAGGAGCGTGGGACGGCGAGCTACCGGCCAAAGCCAAGACCATCCTGCAACAGCATGCCGTGCAGTACGAGATTTCTGACTTGCATCAGGCCCTGTGGTAGGTACAGTGTGAGCCCCCGGAGAGGAGTTTGCATTTCTGTTATTTTAGAGTCTTCCTTTACTGAACAACCTAGAATCGGCTGTGTTAGCCCTTATTTGTTCCTGAGTGGGACAGGTTTTTTTGTGAGACAGCATGCACAGGCATTGCGAAGACTACTTTTATAATGTCAGGAAATCTGGAGCAGGAATACAATTGAGTTCCGTCGTCACTGTACAGAATGTTTTGCAATTCTGGCTCTGGAGGCCTGTGGAAGGTACAATTTTGCATGGAACCCTCCAGAAGCAGGCATGCCATTCAGCGTCAACACACAAGTTGCATCAACAAAGTGTCAACAACTTCAAAATACCGTCTACAGATTTAAAAATGGTTTTATCATATTTTAGAGACTCTGACACCTGTCACTGTGTCAGAGAAACACCAAATTTGCTCCAGATTCTCGCTGGAGAAGGAAACATTTTTTGGATGTATGGAGCCACCGTTTTTCTTTCCTCTGCCATCCACACAAAAACAAGGTGGTCCCTAGGATGCATGTGATATTAAATGTACAGTTCATTGTTTGAAATTATCCAAAAGTAACTGACAAATTTATCGTTGAAAAGCACACTTGGTTTAAAGATGGTTGTTGGACTTAACTCCTTGTAAAATTATTCTTTCTGGCCATTTTCAATAATGTGCCTAAAGACGCTTTTTTTTTTGGAAATTGCAATGAGAAGCACAGCCAATCATTGACATGACACATATGCAGGCACGATTAATATCATTCGTCAGTTCATTGCATGGCATCACCTAGCTGCATTCAACCCAACACAAGAACATGTCCCAAACACTGAATTCGGGCGCAATTTAAAACTTGACTCGCCAACTGTTGATCTGAAATCAAAATCATAGAATATTGTTATTCTCAGAATACACTGTATTCACCGAGTTGAAACTTTACCAGTTTTGGTCTTAGGCACCCTTCTTTAGATTGTGAGTAATTTCTTAAAGGAGCATAATGCACGAATGACAAATGACAGACTGTACCTTTTAAATGCAAATGAAATGAGTCTTGAAAACCCTTCTGGGTTTAAAGATCTTCAAATTTGGTGGTTTTCATATGAGCCATTTTGAAAATCTTTTTTTTATTTGCTCAGAACTATTGACGTAGTTGATGTAGAAAGTTAATCTGTCCCAGGGACCTAGATAGCTCTTATCAATAACAGTATAAGAATGAATATTCATAGATATCTCCAACAGTGTCCCTATTCAACAACGTGTAACTTGACGTTGTGTTAATATTTGATAATGCCGGCTGAGACGTGATAATGCCCGCTGTATAAATCATTCGCCTGGCACCTGGGTACAAGACATTTTAATCAATTCTGATTGGTCAAAAGTTGGTATGCCACGCACACGCAATTGGACAATTTGCACAAGGAATATTTCATAGGATGGACAAGGGTGTTCGGGAAAATGAGAGTAAAATTTTCTCTAAAACTCAATGCAGATAATTAGTCACGTCTAAAGCTATTCCCATATTGATTTCTCCGTATTGAGTGCTTGATGAATTGCATACGAGATCTTTTTATGTTGACAGTCGATGGCTAGCATACAGTCAAGAGTGCACCATGTGCGTCATTGACTTCAGGTCATTCTACACATACGGGGAGACTCTCAAAAAGTCATGGAAGCCCTACGCCCTGTCTGCAGACGAGGTGAGTTATAGGCTGCGTAATCCTAATGTTTGAAATGCAGATAACTATCACTTGCTTGGAAGAAAATAACGGCAAGGGGTCAGTGAGTTTTGAAGAGAAAAGTTTCGTGTGGGTGCCATTTTTTGGGGGGCCATATTTGCTCAATGTGTGGAAAGTGGAGCGTATGACTCTGAAATAATCTCGCATCAGTAGTGGCCAAGTGGTTGGGCTTTGTTACTCCAGTTGTTGGGTCAGGGTTCAAGTCCAGCAGCTGGTCACATGTTGGTACCTTAGGCAAGTCAGTTTACACCCCTCCTGCCTCTAAGGAGTATATCAAGGGCTAGCTGGTATTGTAGAGGCCAGATATGGGATGATATTTCTTTGCTGAAATGGAAATCCATTAAGCCCTACTCCATTGTTTTCTGACCAGCCATAGCCAGGATATATGTGCAACACGTGTGCACAAACATCTGACGTTTGTGAACATGTGTATGATGTACACTACGGGAACATATAGAGTGGCATTGGAGAAGAGCATGTACTATGTGAGCATGTTGGGCAGGGCTTACTGGACCGGTCTATTGGTCTTGTGGTCTGACGAATGGGTGAATAGAAATAGTAATAATAATCAGTTATATG
This sequence comes from Acanthaster planci, assembly GCF_001949145.1. Next base: position 1,306,515 of record NW_019091432.1, read on the forward strand.
TACTAGTTACTAAAAACAGCAATACTGTACAGCTTGGTATAGGTGCACTTTATAAAATACACATCATTAACCCTAACAGTACCCGGCGTTGCTTGGCTTGGATTACTCAGTACTACAAAATACTATGTAACCCTCTGAGCTTGAGTACCTAGTGCTACAAATTACTATTTCTATGTAGGTTTATTCCGTTGTTACTCCTACAGGTGCACTTCATAAAATACACGTCATTAACCCTAACAGTACCGGGCGTTGTTTGGCTAAGAGTACTCAGTACTACAAAATGCTATGTAACCCTTTGAGCCTGAGTACCTAGCGCTACAAATTACTACTTCTGGCTAGGTTTATTCTATTGTTATTCGTACAGAGAACGATGAAACCATGCATTCATAGTGCCACAGCACTGTATGGTACATTATCTTCTCGATTGTATCTTATGGCTTCAGAGAATAATCATGTCATGTCCTCTTACAAGCGGCAGGGCTGAGTACTACATTTTACTACTAAGTAGTACATTGTAGCATTCGGGACTGTTAGGGTTAAAGATCTCTCTTCTCATCAGGAACTTTTTTGAAACAACTGCCTCCCAATTTATGTGACTTGGGCAATATCCAAAAGGAAAGAAGTTGATGGGTTTATTTTAATGTGGTTTGAAATGCTGTGGACCCCACAGCTTACAAATCTCTTGAAATGTTCTCAACTCCTTGCGGATCAACAGGAGCAGTATCTCCAGAGCTCCTTCCATGGTTTTATCACCTACGCACTGTACATGCTACGCCGGCAGCAGGACATGTTCCCACCCACAAACAAGCCAGCTCTCCGAAGGCTGCGGTACCTGCTACTGTAAGTCAGACAGGCTTCGGATCATTAGAAGATACCGTCTCCCTAAGGCCTGTGAAAGTGACGTTTGCAATACCCACTGGAATGCAGGATCGAGTCCAGTATTTTCAACAATTCTGTGACTGAACCAAACCAGAGGTCTGCTGGATTTTTGAACTGATTTGGGTTATTAACATGTCCACTACTCCATTTAAAGTTTCATTGTAGCAGGCCATCTGTTCATACCTAATATAGGCTTGGTCTTTAACCGACCCTCCTTAATCCTCCAAAATCCTTTGGTTGGTTTTGGAGGATATTGGAGGATTGAGAGTGAATGGCAAAAGCGCACAGTTGATTGCGAAGGATGCCTCTTTTGTTAGTCGCCTCTTCTCTTCTACTCTCAGGGGGAATGGAATGAATTAGTCAACAAATTGTCTCCTCTTCTACCCTATTGGCTGAAACGGTTGGACTTGATGTTGTCAGGGAGCCCTTCTGCGGTGTGACAATGACTTCCATTCCACTTATTGTGTTTTCCTTGATTTTCTTTTCCACCACCTGCAGATGTCTTTCACAGATCAATGATATGGAATTTGCCGAGCGGAACATGCTGTTTCAACCCAACTGTCAGGCCATCATCCTCGATGCCATCAAGGTACGAGACTTCCATTCACCTTCCTCCTTCCTGTCAATGCCTGCTACAGGCTCAAGTGTTTTCAGTCCACAACCAACATCGCTCCTGTTGGAATGAAACCAGTAATTGTCATTTTGAAGGCATCACAAAACGCCCGACGTTTTTATGGCTTATCAGTCATTTTTACATCCATTGACTTTGAAATCCTGCTGTGGTGGATGAAAGAATATGTGAAGTGGTAAAATTCAATCAATCAGTGGTGAGCCGAGATAGGGAACTATTGTTCCCATCCTCTTGACTCAGAAATGTTTGCTCTGTTAACCCCTTGATGACGGGAATTTCTTTCC
>NW_019091432.1:1308536-1393502 GCF_001949145.1 Acanthaster planci
TCTGCCTTCTTTCACCGTGTTCGCTCGAACATGGGCCAAGAATAATAGCCGAAGATCTCAATTTTTACAGCGTGTCTTGCCGCATCCCGGCGCGAAGGGGTTAAAGAATGATGTAAACACAAATGGTAACTCAAACACCTTTTGTTTTATGCACTTGACTACGTACATGAACCTGTTGCTGATGGCACACATGTGCTGGTTAAGAGAGACCCTATCCTTCAAAACATTTACTCGGACAGAAAAAAAAATAGTAGACCACTTCTAAACTTGGCCACGAATTCATATTCCTGACCCAAAGATGTGGAGAGCCACTAGCCGTTGTTTTTTTAACAGGCAGGATTCTGTTTGGCAGTGCATTATTGGCCCTCTCATGGAAACTTGGTTTCACTGCCCTTTTCCTGTGTCAGGACGATATCAGGAATTGGTATTGCAAGAAGCATTTGGAGATGGTAGAATCCAAGCCGGAGACGGAGAAGGTGGCCTCGCTGGCCGGCCTGACCAATGCTATCAACGGTCAAGCCCAACGACTCCTGCAGTTTGTCCACAGCACCTACCAGACTGTCTTTGAGATCCCTTACTTTACCATTGTCTACCAGGAGATTGCCCAGAAAGTAAGCTGAATTGATGGCAATTTTGACATTTGAATAAGCTCTTTGGTACCAGTTTTTCATTTGGTTTAGTGATTCTATGACTGTCTAATTGTGGTAATTTCATAATTTCATGTAAGAAAACGATAAAATTGAGACAGTTTTATATACCATGACATCAAAGCTTGTACTCTTATTGTGGTGTTTAACATTACATAATGTCTTATGCAGACCAGGTTTAATATCGCCACCAAAGGGCATTTGCATCAATTTTTCTTACTGTACACTGTTTATATATTAAAGTTAATATCACTCCCTGGCAGACTTTCCTGGTTAAACTCTGTTTGCTGTGTCATGTTATTGCATTCTTTTTTTGTAATTTTCAGAAAGGTGGGCATAATTTACATTAAGATTTAAGCTGTTTCCGTATTGCCAAGTTGCACAACCATGCTGTCCTATTGCTCAAATGCATTGATTGTCTGTCCTGGCAGCTGATGGCCGACGTGTCTCAGTGCCTGACCAGCTGTGTCTCCGGCCACGGCTTGGACGACGTAGAGGGGGAGGAGTACAGCGAGCGGAGCACTGCCCTCTTTGAGCTCTACCTGGCCCTCAGGGACTTCGTGGGCTTTGCAGAGCACCTCAGCGAGGGGTGAGTAGCATTCGAGTGGCGGTGGGGTGGGCCGTGTCGGAATGATTTGGCTGTGGCTAGAAATGATGCATGGGCCTATGGGAAGTAGATAAAGCCATTATCTAGGGGCTTCAATAGGTACGTGTGTTATCAAGCTCTAGCCAAGTAAACCACTCAATGCTGTAAAGCTCCATCCACTCTGTGCATGTTGTAAAGTTCTTTAAACGGGATCACTGTCTCTTCACGTTAACCCTTTTCTATCGACGTAACCAGTGGAGTATTTGATTGGGCGGACCTACCACTTAAATCCCACTTGTTTCCAAAAAAACGGACAGAAGAAAAGGGGCTTTGTAGTGTTTACTATGAACGACCAAAACGATTAAGCCACCGCCCGTGTTGTGCTGCCCCCTGCAAATTGGATCCCAGTTAGGGCACTGATCCATTCCCACCCGCCCCTCCTTCCCAAAAAAGGGAGGAAAAATGAAAAATGTAACCTTTCTGCAGTCACAGGCAGTGCTAAGTTAGGGAAGAATAGGTTGAAGATGTGTCCCATTATTTGTGTCGTGCAGGGACCAGGCAGACCTCGAGATCAAAGAGTACCACAAGTTCTTCAAGAAAGCCGTGGAGAAGTGGCTGAATGTCGCCCGGAAGAGAGCCCAGGAGAGGATCCAAAAAGCTGTGGAACTAGACCAGGTGAGTAATTTAACTCTTGTCTTGGAAGCACTGTAATCTGGTGTTTCTTAGCATGAAAAGTATGCTGAAATATAAGCTGGTGTAATACAGTTATTTGCGTAAGTTTAGGACCACCCATACAAAATGCATTAACCTGAAGAAAAACCAAACGTAAACCAATCAATCATGGCAACCTATGTCTATTTTCAATATGTAATCTGAGTATCTTGATTAAACAGTTATTTGACTACATTTCAATGAAATGTTAACCACTTAGTGCTGGGGAGCGCGGTTTCGGGTTCGTTTTCTTTATACGCAATGCCGGGCTGCCCGAAATCGGACAAAAGAGCTTGGCCTTGTAACATAAGACTATGATTGCAACAAAAGACCGAGCTGCAAGGAATTGCCAACATTATTTAGTTGTCAAAAGCAGAGGAAATCTGTCATTGTTTTGAAAGATTATACCACTGTTTGTGGCATTCAGCACTAGCAGATTACCTCTGGGGACAAAAGCGCTCCTCGCTTCAGTGATGAGAGATACAATACAGCAGCACGCTAATGTGGCCCATATTGAAAAGACGCCAGCAGTGAAAGTTTCAGCATAAAAAAAAAATTACATAACACCGCACAATCTGGTCTCCTTTTACAAGGCGGCAGGCCTGGCTGAAATACTCGGGCATCAATAGATGTTGTGTGTCAGATTAGAGTAGCCACCAGACAGTCATTTGTGTGGGTAAAAACGTCCAGTAAATGAACTTATGAATTTTTAAAGAATTTCGAAACAGAAAAAAAAATACAAAATCACCGGGCCCAGCAGAATCAACATGGATAAATGGGCCCGTCGCGAAGTAGTTAACAGTCTAATATTTAATGTGCCCTCCTTTATTTCTCATTACTTAGACTTGCTTTTTTACCCATGCTGCCTTACATACAAAATGTCATACAAGACCTGTCTTCGCAAAAAATTTCATTCCAATGGGTATTTAGCACAGCATTGATGTTATGCACCACTGTCAAAACATGTGAAGTAATCATTCAGTGAGACATTAAGATGCAGGCCCAGTGACAGAAATACCAATAACATTCCAGATGGTCTTAAACTTTTGCAAATGACTGTAGGAATTAAGCTTGTCAACCAGACTCAATGTAACAGGATTCAACTGAACCCAACCAGCCCAACCAAGCCAACCAAGGGTCTGACAACATTTTAATTATAGATGGGGATCTGCTGGACCATGCTTTAATTTATGGGCATTATCATTTGTCATTTTTTGTTTGTTTATGTTCGTCATTGTTCGTCCTAGGTTGCATTGGTCGATACCATGGTGAAGCACAGCACATCGGCAGTAGATGTGGCCACATGCTTTGCCCAGGTAATTTGTCTGTTGGTATTGTTTGTGTGGATGGTGCTCAGTGGAAAAAAAGGCAATACATTGTAATTATCACTTGGCAACTTGCCAATGTTACATTCCTAGTGTGAATTACTCGTAAAGAAAAGAGGTCCACTTTTGCGAACCTTATGAGGACTAAGCCAGGTCCACACACAGTTTCCCCTTGTCTGGAAAATAGTTTTAGAGGCCTTTTTTGGTTTAGGGTCGTCAGTAACAAAAGGGGTTTCAAAGAGTGTTCACAGTGCAAGAAAAATGAGTATTTTCACTGGGTTTTGTAAACAACATAAAAAAACAGGAATGTCCACATCACATGAGACACCTTTTGTTATGCTTCATTGAAGTTGATAGCACTGGTCTTTATACAATTTTTCCTGTGATTTTTCTTAGATTCGTGAGTTTTGGCAGAAACTGGATTGGCCAGACACGGTTGGGAGCTACGTCTTTGTGGCCAAAGTTACTGATGTAAGACTTTATAATTGTTAATAATGCCATCTGCTGCCGGGAAGAAAAAACGCATTAAGCAAGCTGTGCATTTGTTTGTCTAGATTTCATTTCCTATTAACATTTTTTTCAATGTCTGTGTCACTCTGTCCTGCATGTTTTTGTGTAGGATATTTGTCATGGTGCTGTCAGCTACGCCAACATCATTCATGACAAGCTGAGACAGAAGGGTTACTATGACGATGAGGGTCAATTCGACATCACAGACCAGGTACGGTGAGCATTCGTCAGCAGTCAGAAGGAGAGCATTATGTATCTTTTATATTCTCATTTTTCCGGGACTTTGGGACGTTTCATGCACAGAATCTGAATGTACAGAGTTCAGACAGTTTTCAGCACAGCCTACAGCTGTAAATGGACCTCATGTCCGCATCATGGCCCACGTCTGGCCCGTTTTAGCTTGCAGATAATGCTATCGTCATTCTGTACCAACACAAAAGCTTGTAAATTGATTCCTTATTCACACCAAAATTCCCAGTTCAATTGCATGCACAAAGAAAATGTGAAAACTGTGTCAGTCATGTGCATAATGGACGGTTTTTTTTGGTGGATGTCAACTTTTTCCCTCTGAAAACTGGAAGAAAATTGGTTTCTTTGTGCCAGAGCTGTTTATAGAGAGGGTTGCTACCTGAGTGTCTAAATGGACCTTTCCCATGAAATATGCAAATAAGGCAGGCGCATGCGCATTACTACCACTGGTTGGCAAAGTTGCTTAAATCTATGACGTAACAAAACAAATATCCATGTGCACGTCACTATCGTCATTTCTGTACTGGTATAGTTTAACAAGAGTGCTAGACTTAGAGACAAGGAATTGTTACTCCCCTACCTGAGGACACACAAAACTTCACTTAATTTTGAGGAAAGCGTGCGCAAGTATGGGGCAAAGGCTGTAACAAGGTTTTGATTGACCTTCAACACGCCAGGTTATGGTTAGAGCAGCTCTCCTACGCTGCCGACAATGTTGACGGCCGCACTTGCTAACCAGTGGTAGTAGCACGCATGTGCCTGTCTTATTTGCATATTTCATGGGAAACGTCCATTGTTGGAACCAAGATGTTGGATTATGTGCCAGTGCAAATGAACAATTAGCACACTATAGCTGCATACTGCACAGCACAAATAGTGAACAGCCATGTTGAGTCCAAAGTCCAAAGTTGGTGNGGCCTTATGGGGAACAGCCTTTGGACAGACATGACAGACTGAACAAAAAGAAGACAGACATGGCAGACAAGACAAAACAAGATAGGCATGGCAGACAGGGCAGAAACAAGACAGACATGGCAGACAGGACAGAAACAAGACAGATGACGAACAAACAAGACAAAAGACAAGACAAAACAATAATTAATGGACGAAAATCTGATCAGCTAATTTGAAATGCTATCGTCATTCTGTACCAATAGACCTCATGTCCGCATCATGGCCCACGTCTGGCCCATGTTAGCTTGCAGATAATGCTATTGTCGTTCTGTACCAATACACCTCCTGTTCGCATCATGGCCCACGTCCGGCCCGTGTTAGCTTGCTGATAATGCTATTGTCATTCTATACCAACTCAAAACCTGGTAAATTGATTCCTTATTCACACCAAAATTCCCAGTTCAATTGCATGCACAAAGAAAATGTGAAAACTGTGTCAGTCATGTGCATAATAATGTGCATAAATAATTTTTTTTGGTGGATGTCAACTTTTTCCCTCTGTAAACTGAAAGAAAATTGGTTTCTTTGTGCCAGAGCTGTTTATAGAGAGGGTTGCTACCTGAGCGTCTCAATGGACCTTTCCCCTGAAATATGCAAATAAGGCAGGCGCATGCGCATTACTACCACTGGTTGGCAAAGTTGCTTAAATCTATGATGTAACAAAACAAATATCCATGCCCACGTCACTATCGTCTTTTCTGTACTGGTATAGTTTAACATGAGTGCTAAACTTAGAGAAAAGGAATTGTTACTTTCCTACCTGAGGACACACAAAACTTCACTTAATTTTGAGGAAAGCACGCGCAAGTATCGAGCAAAGGCTGTAACAAGGTTTAGATTGACCTTCAACGCGCCAGGTTATGGTTACAGCAGCTCTCCTACGCTGCTGACAATGTTGACGGCCGCTCTTGCCAACCAGTGGTAGTAGCATGCATGTGCCTGTCTTATTTGCATATTTCATGGGAAAGGTCCATTGTTGGAACCAAGATGGTGGATTATGTGCCAGTGCAAATGAACAATTAGCACACAATAGCTGCATGCTGCACAGCACAAATAGTGAACAGCCATTTTGAGTCCAAAGTTGGTANCTACGCTCTCTATTTACAGATCTGATTTGTGCTGATCTCTTGATGGCATGATCTGTTGCCACTCGCGCATGTTAGAGAAGTTTTGAGGAAACCCTTCAACTTGCACACAAACCCGTCTTTCATTCACTTTTTGCCCCTGCAGCTGTGCATCGCCATCAACAACATCGAGCAAGTGCGGCGCTCACTGGCCATCATGCCGAAGTCACTGGGCTGGCAACGCATCCAGGTCTCCATGGAGACAGAGTACGGCGAGATGGCCGGCCGCCAGTGCCAGGACACCCTGCATACCATGATGACCAGCGCAGATGAGGACATGGTCAACGTGATTGAACATGTGGTGCAACGGGTCGGTGAGAGGATGCGGCCTGACTTCCGGCGGTTCCTGAGGGCGCTGCTCGACGCACATATCCACTCCTCCATCGATGATGTAAGTGCACTCAACAGCCTTTGTCACTTTTGTGACAACGTTGGCAATTGTCAAAAATAAATTTTAAAAAGGAATTTTTATTGACCGAAGTAAGGCTCAGACTTGTGCACAAGAATATGACATACCAAAGCTCCATTAACCCTAAACCTCCTCAATCCTCCAACAGGTGAAGGATTGAGGAAGGTTAGGGTTAAGAAAGAACTTCACTGGTCACAAGTGACCAACATTGGTCTTGTCAATGAACCTTCTTTGTTAAACCAAAACTCATTAACATGTAAAACTGGCAACTTTCCCCATGTAGGAAAATATATTTAGTAATATCAAAAGGCAGAAAAACCAAAAGGTTGCATTTTCCTTATGAAATATGAACATTGTGTACTTTAAATCTTCCTTCAAGCATTTGTTCTTTGATCTATCCTAAATTGTTCAGTTTTCATCCTTAATGCATCCATCCTTAACTGGTTGTAACTCTCCCCCTTCCCCCCCCCACAGGCTATAGACCCCTTGATGGAGTACCTCGACACCAACATGATCACCTTGCACAACTGCCTCCTTAAGTCCAACTTTGACAGGTGAATCAAATTGACCCCTTTCCCGAATTTCCTAGTTTTAGCATGGCCACACAAATGTCGGTTGCTATATATGATGCCGGTCTTCATTTCCTGACTAAAAATCAAGCTGCCAGAAGCATTTTTTCTTACAAAACTTTTTGAAACTGTAATACTTTATATGTCTGTCAGCTTACAAATATTTTCAAGTTGAAGGTTTGGCTAGGAAAATGAAACATTGAAAGATGTATCTCTCACTTATCATTTTCAGAATTCTTCAAGACATTTGGATTGTCTTAGTGGATGAGTTGGGTAAAATCATCAGTTCCAAGAACAAGGTTAGGCCTTCGGAAATTTTCATCAATGAATGCATCCCAGGAGAGGAGAGAAATTCTGTGGACTTTTAATTGGAAAAATTGTCCATCTCTAGACATAAGTGAATATTTACATGTGTTCAGAATGTCTAGATGTACTTGACATGAATGCGTTTTGTGTGTGCGGGTGAACTAGTACATGTAAACAGAGTGTGGATGATTAAGTACATGATACAGGTTGATATTGGGTAGATTTTTCTCTTGCCCTAAAGTTTACCATCATTGATCAGTGAATATGTCCTTTCCTCTAGGTTCTGCAAGGGAAGCCACTGCTGTTCTGTAGAATAAATGAAACTCTTGAAGTAAGTAAAGAACAAAAAGAAATCTGTGGTTCATTCTTTTCCACAGATATTGGATTTCAGGTACATGTAGGCCCTTCACTTCAAGCAAGGATCAATATGTCAGAGTACTCTGGACCTGTGATTGAGTGAATACTGTTGACACTTGGTGTCAGAAGTGGGATAACTTGTAATGGACTGATATTTGAAGCAGGTATTGGCGTAAGGGAGTTGCTTACAGATGCAGCATATGTTGTTGAGCAGTTTCAGGCATTGAGCGAATGAGAAATACCCCCATGTGCCATTTTGTTAGTTCACCTGTTCATGCCAAACAGGGTTTGTTCTCTGGGCTGCTCGGCCCCAAGTTACAAATGCCTGAGTGCAATTGCTACCTTACGAAATAAACCAAAAGTTTGGCTTTCACTTTTGGTTTGCTCCGTTCAGATCTTGAGTGACTTCTTCTATGCTGATGAAAAGGGTTTACCGCTGGCCACACTACACAACAGGAAGTACATAGAGATGAAGAGCTTCGCAGAGAGCAACATGGCCGACACATACGAGCTGATAGAGGCATTCCATGCGGAGAAACTCCAAGCAGTTGTGAGTTACTCTTTCCAGCATTTCAATAGGGCGGAATCAAAAGACATTGAAGTATCACAGGAACACAGTTTCCCCTAGATCAGCCACCACTGCAGCAGGCAAGCATTTGAAAGCCGCCATACATTGTATGTTGTAAACTGGACAGTGCAGCGCATCTTTATGTGAAATAACCGTTAAGTGGCTATCAACAGGCACAGTGGTCACCACTAGTGCCCTGCGTGGTTGTCGTTCTCATGCCGATCCAGCAGTGGGTGCTGGCTCTCTGTTTTTCTCATCTTTGTTTTTTCCACTATTGGAGTGTTGAAGTGCTTGTCTTCCCACATGTCGCTTTTGGTGCCAAGAACTTTTCCCATGTCAGTGGCAGTAGTGCGTTGAGTTGTGTTGCTCAAAAACTGTTCGGGGCAGCATAGGCTTTGTTGATGCGCATCAGAAACCTGAAGGTTGTTTGAAAGAGTATAATGTGCCCCGCTCTGCAAAAAGGTGTATTAAGTCACGCAGTGCAAAAACGTCTAATGGCCCATTCCATGTTCTGAGAGCAAAATATTTGGAAATATTTTGAGGCCGATTGCTTGATCAGAAAGCCTCTGTTGCCCAAGGAAAACCAAGAGAGTGTCTAATTTAAGTTTAATGTTTCTGTTCGTCATGTTTAAAGGGCATTATCTCAAAAAGCATGTGTGATAAAATGAAATTATATGAATATGCAAATGGCAATTAACTTTAAATGGAAAATGCCATTGGGATGAATTATATATCAAATGAAAGGTTAGGATGTGAGCAGTTTGATTATATATATAACTCAAATTCAAAAAAATGTGACATAATACACCATTTTGCAGAGCCGGTCACATGTTATATGACACTGACAGAATGTATCAACAGTTCATTGATGCTGGAAAATGGTCTTTTTAATCACTTAAGAGACGTATGACCCCTGTGGTAAGTCTGTCCTTAGGGTAGTCTAAAATGGATGTCTTTTGAACCGTGCATATACGTGTACGAGTGAAAATGACATTCCTAAATTTTACCTTACCACTGTCATTTTTTCAGGAAGAGAGCACTCAGAGTGGCAAGGAGAGTGAACTGGGAATGTTGACTGTCAAATGCTACTACAACGACATCACCAAGTATTTGTGCGTCATGCTGGTGAATGCCAGGAACATCCAGCCCAAGGACAAATCAGGTGGGAAAACAGGTCGCTGGCATGTGCTCAGCCCTAGAATTGGCTCCTGGGCCTGCAAAAGGCGAGTTGGATGGCTCCTGTGAACACGGCATACAATGAAAAGTTTGGTTTACTGCCGTGCATTGGCTCGTGGGAAATGCAGAAGAGTTCCTACTATTAGAAAGATAAGGGGATAGGCAGTGATGACCGTGAATAAAGGCATAACTATGCGCTTGGTCGGTTAAGTCTGAATCAGGAGAATGAACACTGATAATACCTGAGATAAAGGCGAGTTACATTATCGGTGTTTATTCTCCTGAGTGGGTTTTCAACGAATGTTTACACATATGCTGCCGGGTGTAATTTGAATGATGAGCTCCCAAGGAATTTGCAAGATTTTCTGTTTTCAAAATTCGTCAGAAATTCAAAACTTCATTTGCTGGACAGTTACACCCACACGAGTGACTGTCTGGTGGCTACTCTAATCTGACAGGCAACCTCCATTTATGCCAGAGTATTTTAGCCAGGCCTGCTGCCTTGTAAAGAGAGCCCAGATTGTGCGGTATTGCATAATTTCCTTTGTTCCTGAAATTGGCCCAGTGCACTGCTGGTGTCTTGTCAAATGCGGCCAGATTAGCATGCAACGGTATTGTATCGCTCATCACTGGAGTGCTTTTGTCCGCGGTTGTAATCCGCTCACACTGAATGCCACAGTTAGTGGTATACTGTTTCAATGAGGAATACTGTTTCAATGACAAATACTTTTTCAACCATGACGAATACTCTTTCAAGGACGAATTACTTCCACTATTGACAACCTTCCAAATGTTGGCAATTCCCAGCAGCTCATCCTTTTGTTCCAAGTAAAGTCTGTTGTTACAAGTTCCACCTGTTTTGTCCGATTTCGGGCACCCCCAGCTACGCGTATAATCCTAAGGTCTCTGGTACCAGGAACCTCAGCACAAAGTAGTTAAAGGGCTTTTCACACTACAGTGTCTCAACCCGGGTTGAACTTGACCCTAGGCAAACCCATGACCACCCTGGGTTATATTTCAACCCTGCATTCAACCTGACAATTTTTCACCTGGTTTTATGAAAACCAAGTTTATCTGGGCATATATCTGGGCAAGTTTTTAAAAAACCTGGACAGGTTTTAAAAAATGTCAATCCTGGTCCAGAGCAGGGTTGAGTTCAATCCAGGTTGAAGTCAATCTTGGGGTTGGTGCAAATTTGGCGTAGAATCAAAAATTTTCAAGTGTGAATCGCCGCCAGTTTTCAATCCAACGTCAAACTGACATCAGCCCTGAGATTAGTGTAGTGGAAAAAGGCTTCATGACTTGCCAAGCACATATTTTTCCCATTCGCAAATACCTTGTCAAATCAAGTGTAAAATTCCTACATTTCCGGTGATTTTATTCAACAGTCTTACTTCTTTTCTTTTTTTTTCAAACCCCCCTCTTGTCATGGTATGGTATGTTCCTCTTGCGAGTAGTTGTAAGCAATCTCGTAATATGGAGATTGGTATATGTGGCATGTACTGCGTTAGATGGTACACAGCCAGCCTGTACTTTATCATCTATTTATGACCAGCTACTTGATGAAGTCTGGACCTGTAGGAAGGGCTTAATTGTACTAGGTATTTTATGAATCGATTTTAAAAGTGTTCTAGTGCAGTAGCATGCAGAGTTGCAGGTGATTTATTAGCACAAGTACTAAAATCCTTTTTTTTTTCTCGGTTTTATTATAATCATTTTTCTTCGTCAAGGCACCAGTGACCCTTACGTCGTCCTGGAGTTGCAGCCTTCCTTTGTGTTCCCCAAAAGCGTTCCACAGAAGAGCAAAGTCATCAAGGAAACTGTCCATCCACTTTTTGATGAAGCCTTCGAATTGTAAGTTGGCATATTGGCAGACCTCTCTCTATTTTGAGGGCGTTGAGCCTGTTAGTAATTGTTATGAAACAGTGACATACATTGTTAAAGTCCTCATCCGCTGTCAAAACCGAGTCTTTGAGTTTGTGACTCGTTGGTCAGAGTGACCCTCACAAATTCTCTTCTTTTTCTGTGAAAAAAGATTTACTGTACTGATACATCTACAAAACTGTGAAACTTTTGTAAGAATTATATTCTGTCATCATAAAAGAAGTGTGGACGGGCTGTAGAAACATGGAAAACTGTACCTCTAATCCACAAAATCTTGTCAACCTTGATTTACAATTTGGTCTTCGTCAAGGAGACTTGCAATACAATTTTTCTGACCTTGATACATGTGGGAAAACTTCTTTAGAATGTTGCTGGGACTCCCCTTCTCCTTTGAAGCAGTCAAAGGGAGAAACTTTAATATTTTGATTTTTGTGCTCATAAAAATTTCCATATTCAAGAGCCACAGTCTGATATCATCCAAGGCAGAGCAGTGTGGTGTCTCTGGAGCACTGTGTAGAAATATATTTCGCACACACTTTTCTTTATTTTCCTGAACTCGGTTTCAATTTTTACTTGCCTGTTATATTAAGCAGCTTGTTTGGACAGTAGTTATGGCCAGTTTTTCTTCAAACCTTTGGTGGGGTAATTTTGAAGGATGAATTTTGTTATGCTTTTTTGACAAGGTGGAAAGAAGCAAAATAGTGCCCTTCAAAATGAAATGACGAAAAGGGATTTTCTGAGAGTGAAAAAAATACCACCTTCTTGCCACTTGTCGTAAAGTATTTAGATCTTGTTTTTACTATTGCATCATGTAGTGGTACGCATGAAAACAAGTTGAGCTAAGAGTCCACTGCATGTTCCCTTAAGACAACCTGGTTTGGAGACTAGTATTCACCAGCAACCGTTACACCTTAGCAGATAATTCCTCTGCCTTACCCCTCAGCCCTGTCACCAAAGACCAGTGCACACACCGTGGGGCCTGCCTGCACTTCATCATGTACGACTATGACGTCATCACGGCAGACGACTTTGAGGGGGAGACCTTCCTGGCCTTGGATGACATCCCCGGCATCAGGAAGGGTTTCGACAGCAGCTATGCCGCTCTCAACTCTGTCCCTTTGCCCCTCATGCGACCGGAGGACAACAGTGAGTTCCCCCCCCCCACAAGTAGAGAATGGACTATCTTTATTGAATAGTGTTCTTGGGTTTTATCTCTGATGACATTTTAATCGTAGTGTTTGAACCAGGCAGTGCAGGTGGTTAGTGCATCAAACACTCACCGTTTCCTTTCCTTCTTTCACCCAGTAGACAATGCCCCTTTTCTTCTGAGCACCTTGAAACAGCGCACGACGGACCGGGTGGCTCAGGAGTTTGCCAAGAAGCGAGGGCAGCTTCTCAAGAGGGCTAAGGTGGCCCCCTGATGATGCAGAGACTGCTTCATGAAGCATGTTACAATCGGCCAGAAGGATGAGCCACCCCGGGCCAGGCTGGCCACCTGTGGCTACTTACGACGAATTATGGCTACACATTTACAGTTTACTGCTCGTTTACTGTGCATCTCACCATTCCATTTTGCCCATGTGTTCAGTTGGGATGTGTCCTCCATGATTCCTGTCTATCGGTAGCAAATATTCACCATGGTTGCATATTCATTGTAGGCTATTTTCCATTTTGACACCTGTCCGCAAGTGGCCACGTATTCCTTGAGGTCACATATATGACTTTGGCTTATGTTACAAATAGGACACAGTAAAACTGTCTTTTTCTGTATATTTCAGTGTGCCTGGTGTCCGAGACTAACTTCCCCTGAGAGACATTAGAGGCAATATCTGTGGGGCCATCCAGATCGCATACACATGGTACATGCATGGTATGTGCATGGTATGCACGCTTTTTACTCCTCTTTGACCAATAGGATGTTGAGACTTGCCAAACGTAAGATGTTGGTGAGTGCGATGGCCCAGCAGGAACGGCATCTCCCAGAATTTGTCTGTGCCTGCTTTCATTATCGTCTCCCCTTCATCCAGTAGCCTGGCCACTACGGCTGGAAGCCATTTGTTTTTATCACCTGGCCATCTGTAGAAGTTGGCTGGTCTGTAAATTGATGCCAAAATCCTTTGCTTGACGTGTGCTATGATGTAGAGTGCCTTTTGAAATTTGCCATTTTGTATTGTACTTTCTTTGTGTAGTGTAAGACGGTGTCGTGGGTTTTACCTGATTACAAACCAGAATTCCAGAAAACTGCCTTGAAAGTTGACAAATTTCAGTGGAAAACATACGCTTTCTACAATGTCTTCTTGGCTAATGTGGGCTTGATTGAAATGATTTGAATATAATTAATCAAATATGCAGATATCCAGATTAATTTGTTTGTGCAAAAAATAAAGGAAGTTATATACATTATGAATTTATATACATTATACACTTATATGAATTGGAAGGTAGAGTTTGATGTTTAACAAGATATTTTGACGTGTTTTCCGGCTCATCATGAGTTTCGTAGAGTTTTTTATTACAGCCCTGAAAATTTGCCACACTTTTGCACAATTAAAAGCCTTTTCTTAAAAGTTTTAAGCCGTGGATTTCTGAATAACACATGGTCATGAAAAAATTAATGTTAACATTATCTTTTCAGGTTACAATGATCACTTGTAATAATCACTGTGTTTCAGTCAAGGACTGGCCTCCTTTGTAGGGGGGTAAGATTTTTTTTCTGGTTGTATCATGCCAAGGAAACCAGAGATAAACATTGGCTGGGCCAGCCGAATTAGCTCGGT
This sequence comes from Acanthaster planci, assembly GCF_001949145.1. Next base: position 1,322,689 of record NW_019091432.1, read on the forward strand.
AGATTTTGTGCTTCACTGCTTCAACAAACACTCAATTTATATTAATTTGATTCCACACGGTATGTCACTGTGTTGCTCAAAACAAGAAATTAATTATCCACCTGCCAAGAAGAGTTTTGAAAAGTCAGCAAGTTAAAACTTTGTTGTGTGGCTGTGTGTACTGGTCATCATTACAACGTGGCTACAAACTGAAGGCCTGTCTTCTGCAGATTGTCATTTGAACAGGGTATTGAAGGAGAATTTAGAATTATCTAGAACTATTTAGAACTATTTTGTATTTGTCAAAGTTCTATACTGTTTATGTTTTTATTGCGTATTTGAAGTTCAGTGCGTGCAGTTTTTCATGACTTTACTGTGTGATTTCATGACATAATTTTATTCCTTTTCTGATTTTGATCTGCAGGTTTGTTTTTTGTTTTGTCTTTTTTTTTCAAAATGAAGAAGACAATGTGTACATGTCAGCCTTTTCCTTATAATGTGTGGTCTGAAAGGAACAAAATGCGCCACCCCACGTAAAGGGGACATGATTTTATTATGAAGCACATCACACAAAGAATGGCTCATTTAGGTGCGAAGAGGATGTCACCAGGGCATAGTTTGTATGTGCATTCCCGTTCACGTGCTCGGGTAGACTCGCGTGGATCCCAATAACACACTTGAGTGCGGTCTAGATTGATTTCAATATAAGAAATAACTCGCGGGATCGGCCGTGGTCAATTTACCTGGCTGTCCCTGCAATTACGCACGAGTCTATGGTAGTGGCCTCAGCCAGTTCCCACGGAGTCGTGTGTAATTTCCTGTCATAGCCAAGTTGCCCTTGTGCCGACACAGAGAGGATATTTTTTCTTTTTCTTATAGTTTTTCAGAGTTGTCTTGGTGCTGATATAGGGGATATTATACAGATTTTGTTTTAACAAGTGGCCATTTGATTTTAGCATTCGTAAAGAATGTTTTCATATAGAATAGTGTATGTTTATTTTGTTGTTTTATATTTTAAAAAATTTTGCAAACAATCCAGATTGTAAATTTAATAGATCAAGAATGTTGAACAGATTGAGGAGTGATCATTGTGGTCATAAAAATAATTACGTACCGGTACTTTGTATGATGTATACAATATTCCTGTTCTCTTCAAGTCTCCTGGTGCGCTCAATCACTGACGTCTTGGGCGAAGACTAATCGATGAAGCTTACGCAAACATGTTAACGCGCGCATCACAAAGTTGCGCGTAATACAGCATGCAGAAACCCATGGAAACAAAACAGTTGCAGGAGCGACGCAGTAAAACTCAACTAGACGTTGTTAGATGCTTTGTGGGTGTATCACATTCGGGGGAGCAAGGTCACCTGGGGGCCGGGGATCTTTGAGTCAACTAATTCAACTTCACTGAAATAACCAGAAAAAAAAAGGCTAACCAGGTTAATCAGCAACAACTGCCAGGGATGGGGAACGAAAGAATCTTCTACACAGACGAAGCTCTTCATCTGAAGAGGAAGGGGGAGGGTGTATGGATGCCGGAGAAGGGAAAGTCAGTCCTGGATTCCCTGCAGCTGGATTTGGTGGATAAGGGCATCATCGGAGAGGGGCCTTACTCGCAAGTACGGCAGATGTCGTTCTTTCTGTTGAGAATTTTCTCTCCAACATTCTTGGAGGCGTGATATTTTCAGGGTATTGAATAGCATACAGCTCCTTGAAGTATTGCGTCTTTAGTAGTAGTGTTACAATTTATGACTTGCCCTAAAGCGTTCGATACTTCGACCGCAAAGAAGTAAATGAGTGGTCGTGTCAAGTTTTGACAAGTGGAAGTAATTGAAATCCAGTTGGTTTTGGCTGAACAAAGAAGCGAAGTTAAACATTTGTGGCTCACCCTCCACAGGCCAAGAGTAGGCCTATCCTCGGGACGATTTCATGACAAGATTTACAAAGCGCGTGGAAGTTTGCTTACCAGAGACTAGTGATAATGGGATGGTAACTGTAGGCCCTTCTTGCCAATTAAGCCAGTTTCTGTTCGGCGTAAAGGATAACTAGCGCTCGGTTAACTATAGGTGCTTTTGGCGTGCGTTTGTTGGAAGTGTGGAATCAATCTTTAAGAAAAACTTCAATGTTTGTGGACTGCAGGTTAGGAAGGTGTACTCTCGTAAGCTCAATAGGTATTTCGCCTTCAAGAGAATCTCCAAGCTGAGAGCTCCCAAAGAGGCTGTTGACAAATTCTTGCCGAGGGAGATCACAATAATGCAACAACTCGCCCACGAACGACTGGTAAGAAACAATGACAATATGGGATGAGGTCATGGAGACAATCCATCCTGCAGCCCTTGGAGCTGAACTAAAATTAGTATAGCTATCATTTATTAATTCTACATCGCATTTTGAGAATACTAGCTGCAGTGTCAACCTCGTAGCTGACGACGCACAGCGAGAATTTAGAATAGAGCGCCCTCCATCTGGCACTTTTCTGTGACTGTCGTAAATCTGCAACCTCGGAGCTCTTTTAGTTCACAGAATTCAACTTTATCCGGGGGCTTATGGTGATTGACAAGGGGGTGAAGGCATGTACCCCCGCAATAACTTAACATGGATATGTGAATGTTTCCCTCTCCATAGGTTGACATGGAGGCTGTTCTAGTAACGGAGCATTACACCTTCATCCTCATGGAATACATTCCGCATGGAGACTTGACCAACTATATCAACAGGAGAGGTCGATATTGGGCAGATCTTCCCTTCAGTCTTTCTTACCCGATGCCAATTACTGGCAATAAATGAGCTGTATCTTTCGACTCAGTGGCATTCACTTAATGAAACGATCAATACTGAAAAACATCTAGTAGATCTTAACATTTCACGTACCTTGCTTTACCCAGAGAGAATCGTCAATAAAGTGGAGCTCTCCAACTTTGGAAGAAAATCCTTGTTTTGTAAAAAAAAGGCACCTGCTTGACTCCGTCATTCGGTTTTCCAAAGCGACCGTTCCATTGCAATATATTTATATGGCTCGCGCACTGTGATTGCTATACACTTTACATAGGATGCACTAATCCAATTTCAAAAGATTGAATGGGATCTTCTCCAAAGGTCATCTCTGTGAGGAAGAAGCCCGGATGCTGTTCCACCAACTCCTGGATGCTGTGAGCTACCTCCACGCATTGGATGTGGTGCACAGAGATATCAAATGCGATAACATCATGCTGGACGAACATTACAACGTCAAACTCGGTGGTGAGATCAGTATAGATGGTTTCAAACACACAAAAACACATACTCATGCAACGGTTTCGGCAGTTTAACTGTGTATTTTCGATACACCCCTTGACTTAGGTTATCTTTTCCGTCTTCTTTTTTTCTTGAAGTAATGTCACGGGGAATCCTTTCCCTCAGTCATATTTCCATGAAACTTCACCGTTTCTCAAGTAAAGCTTTGGCGTTTCACTTTCGACGTCCGTTTCATGAAGAGGGTTAAATACGTGTAATTTTACATATCAACATAAATCTTATCACTTTATTGGTAGATATGACTATTTTCCTTCGTAATTCTGAATTGAAAACCAGACTTTGGCTTCGCTACAATGTGCGAGGCTGGGCAGAAACTCAGCGAGTTCTGCGGCTCGTACGCTTACACTGCTCCAGAGGTCTTAGCTGGTGAAGCATACGGCGGGAAGAAAGCTGACGTGTGGAGCATGGGTGAGATGGAAAAAAATCATTTCTCAAAATGACAACCTTACCATTAAGTAATGTGTGCTCGTGCTGTGAACACTTAGAGAAATTGGCATCGCCCCCTACACTTTTGGAAACTGCTTCCTGTAATTGGGATGACCTCCAATACGTCAAACATCAACACTTTTGTCCTAATTGCAATGGCAGGGGTGGTGCTGTACGCGATGTTGTGCGGTCGTCTTCCCTACCACGATGAAACCTTGGACATTTTGATCGATAACATACATAATCCTCAGGGAAAACTGCTCTTCCACAAGAAAGTATCCAAAGGTGAGAAGTTAGATGTATGAACTTCACGGATTGAATGATTTCACTTGCTTGTTGATGATAGCGATTCTGATCATTTGCCGCGGTTTTATTGCCGTCTGAAATAAAATGTTTATTGTTAGACTGCAGAGATTTTGTTCGTAGCATGCTGACTGCTGACCCCAAAGCACGGGCTAGTATCAGTAAGCTGAAGCGTATGGACTGGTTGAACAAACCCATCGACATGTCCTCAGCAGACTACAAGACCCCACAATCTTCCTTTGAGTCAGTCGGTGAGTGTTTGCAAAATAGCCAGCCAGACGCTTTAGTGTTGGCTTTTGTCGTTCAGCATCCAAAAGGCTTCGAGAATTGCAAATATTGACATTCATTTTCATTAATATAAGTCAAACCGACTGAAATGAAGCATGACAAACGTGAACGTCTTCCAGAGCCAGCAACTGAAATGATAACCCACAATGTCCAAGCTGGGAGTTGGTCTTTTTTAAATGGATTTCGGTGATCCTATATGCTACTTCACATGAAGTTGTAATTTGTCCTCAACTTAAACCAAAAAAATAAGATTCGCGAACGTTTGTTGGTTGGTTGGTTTGTTTTCCAGGTCCCGCGCCGGCTGGCGGTCGACCCCGTCGGGCCTCCCTTGATATGAATGCGGAGCATGGATTCTTTGAAAGTCAACGAGTCATGGAAAATGAAAAACAGCGACCTCACACGGTCACGGACGTTCTTCGAGCTGTAGCAGTCAGACACGCGTTAGTCATATGCAATAAAACGCATGTTAGGATTATCTCGAATTTGATTGACACATAATTTTTTTTCCTATTGTGCAAAAATTTAAGATCGTGTCATGATAAACAGAAGACAATGCGCTTTCCCAAAAGGCGACCTGTAAGATGAAAAAAGTGGTAGATAATAACATCACCGAAGGTCTTCCGAGTTAAGTTCCAGTCCTTCAAATAAAAACACTCTGACCAAATAATTGTCCATTAATTGTGTTTGCTGCAGTGCATTCCAGTTCGTAAATATAAACTTCACTCATAGTTCAGTGGTTTCACTTCAATTTACACCACGCCCACTGCGTGTGCTACATGAACAGTGATGAACTGGAAGTTAATGCGCAACTCGAGTATTTGTCCAATGGGAGCTAGGAGTGGTGTGCGTGTATGGTCACTGCAAACAATCCACGCGCGTATTCTGAATAATAACCTTGATACCACGTGCTTTTGACAAACCACAGCGATCTCCATTACAATGGAGATCAATGCAAACCACGACACCATATTGGTCGGAAAGGCAGGCAACGCGTTTGTACCACCTGTCCACGATAGTTGTACGATACCACGGTCTGCTCGGCCAATGCTGCATGGTTTGTTCTGAAGTGCATTTGCTGCATCTTTTCCCAGGTTTGGTGAGAGCACCACTGACATCCACAAGCACGTGGGACTACGGCCTGGAACTCACCTGAAAGCCACTGACGTTGGTTTGACGGGGCCTGCTGGTCGCCGGATAAGTGTACAACTCAGCCAACAAAACCGTGAGTCTTTAAAGTCGTTTTCCTCCTTCCAAGAACATTGTGGATGTTGTCATTTCTTGTAGGGCCCACAAACAGCTCTAGTGGTCAACAAGAGTACTTGACTTTGCAAAAATTGGTCAATTAAAGCAAACTTGAAGATGCCATCGTTCGCTTAACTCAAAGACTTGGGATAAAAATGATCAAAGAGGCATTCTGACAAAAAGTAAATGACGTTATGAAATATGGCCAAACTCCACGATTGAACCCCCAGTTCCGTTATTTGCCGGAGGCGTGACGAATAAACCAGTTGATACCCCAGAGTCCACCCGTCGAGCTCGCCGAGCCAGCCTCATGCCCGACCGAAAGGACAGCCTGTCCATGCTGACCTCGACAGCGCGCAAAGGCATCCGACGGGGCTCGCTCGCTCCATACCAGGGCGCCTTGCGGGCCACCGGCTCCCAGATCATGATGTCCAACGAGGACCTGATGGCATCGGCCATCAACCTCAACCAGACCAAAGTCAACAAGGAGATCCACGACATGCACTACTACACGGGGGCCAAGGTGGCCAGGGCGGCCGGCGCCAAGCGCCACAAGTCGGCCGAGTGCACCCGGCGAAACTCGGTGTTCACCGACGCGCTCAAACTGCGCAGCCAACCCAATGCACTGGATCCCGCCGAACAAGCGCTGGTCAACCTATTCCGATCCAAATGTGAAAAGATAAAGGATATGGTTGCTTAATTAAGATATTTCACTGCGTCTCCTGTTCTCAACTCACCGTAATCAAGCAAAAAAAAAAAAAAAAAAAATGTAGCACACACGATCCACAAGACTTGAACGTTATCTATCATGGAAGCTAAAACACGAATGATAATTAAAAATTGTCAGAACTGGAATCGGTAAATGGAAAAGAAATCAAACTTAAGACGCGACCATGATCAATTAAAAACGAAACAGTTTAATGTAGGGTATTTTGATGGGTAATTTTTGCGTAGTCCTACCAATTGAGAAACACTCCACAAAGAAACAAAACAATACGCCTACTTTGCAACTGCACACTAAAAGCAAAAAGCTTTTTAATGACTTTCTCAGCAATTATACAAAGTCCAACGTAAACGAACTCTTTGGATGTAACCATATACACACCATGCAATTAGGCATATGTATTTTATTTTTATTTCCAAGGTCGACTGTATGCACATAATTGCGTAAGTTTACGACTAAAATGCAAATTGAACAAAACTATCTTTCCGTCCAATGACTGGAATTAAAAGAGTAAAATTACGTTCACTGTTTACTGCAGATTGCTTATTTCGTCATGTTTAAACAAATTAAAATGTTAAAATAAATGGCGGCAAATTTGACAATAAAAATGGGAATTATCACTGGCAATTTCACTGTTTTATTAACATCTACGGAAAACCAGAATATATTTTTCGAGCTCGTTTGGTTAAAGAAAGAACAGAAAAAAATGTCAAATATCGAAAATGCAAATGCTTGGCAGTTAAACTGACACACAAGAGTGAAGTTACAAGAACAGGACCGAAGTACATGTACATAAATAATACATAAGCGGCAATGTTCACATCACAGACATGCAATTAAATTTCACAATCAACAAAGCTTGACTCTGATCTGTTTAATACATTGTTTATGAAATGCATGCGAAACCATCTACTTTGTATGGATCATTCATGAGCATCTAAGTCTCCCAGTTCAACACCGTGCAAGTTGACCGTTTGACCTTAGATAATGCCCGCTGCGTAAACCACGCGCTGGCACCTGGACACGAGACAGTTCAGTCGATTCTGATCGGTCAAGAGTCTCTGTGTACGTGGCTCGCCATGTCCGTACAAGAAGATTCTATTGGACAACTTGTAAAAGGGCTATACATAAAATGGACGGGGATGTTTGGAAGAAAGTAAAATTCTAGAGCAGAATCGTTGGAAATCCATCATTATATTGTATTGTGTATTGACTTCTTTCGACGCTCTCACTAAAAAAGGTATTTATGAATAGAAATAAATGTGTTTGGCGGGTGTTAAACTGACGTTTATGACCGGTTCAGGAGACTGAATGCCCTCGCCTGTAGTTCGGGCATTAGTCGCGTCCATTCTCCTACTGGTCTTACGCACGTTTAAGACCAGCCAAGCACATTCCCTTATTAAAGTACACAACGCAAGGGTACGAAAAAAGTTAGAATGATTATTCACTATAACCAAACTTTTTTAGTGGATAGTTCAGTGACTGGTGCTGACCTATTGCCCAGGATATCTGTTACTGTCACACGGTGCTAATAAAATAACCAACTGCCGCTGTCTCACACGAGCAAAAAGTTCATTAATATTGACAATATAATTACTTTATGGCTGTAAGTGTTTAACAACATACAGTTGTGCTCAAAAGTATTCATACCCTTTGGAAAATAATATACTTTTCTAACTTCTTCCTTTGTAAAAGGTATTATGTTGGTACTTCCACTATATCTTTTGTCCCAATACACAAACCCACGTGTGTATTGGCTAAACTTCATTTGCATAATAATAGATACGGCCCGGGTTTCTTTTTTTGCCCCTGTTCAAAAATATTCATACCCCTGGTTTACATAGTCCATTGTCTTTTGTTAATAGTCAATAGCGTAGCCTTTGTTGTTGATGACTACCTCGAGATGGTTCCTATGAGTGTCCACAAGCTTTCTGCGTGTCTCCTGTGGGATGTTGGTCCACTCTTCCTTGGTGAAAGCCTCTAGCTGGGTCAGGTTGGATGGTCTCCTGGCCATCACTCCAGTCTTTGGCTCCCTCCACAGATTCTCTATTGGATTTAGGTCAGGACTTTGACTTGGCTATCCTAGTACATGGATACCACTGTCCTTGAACCACTGCTTAACTACTTTGATGGTGTGCTTGGGGTCATTGTCCTGGTGGTACGTCCAATCAGGTCCAAACTGGAATTTCTCAGCAGACGCTTTCACTTTGTCATCCAGGATCTTGATATAATCCTCCTTTTTCGTGATGCCCTGCGTCTTAATGAGGTTCCCGGTGCCACCAGCAGAAAAGCAACCCCATAGCATTATGTTGCCACCACCATGCTTGATGGTGGGGACTGTGTTCTTCAGCTTGTACGCTTCTACTTGCTTCCTCCAGACGCAGCCAGTGTGCTGTGAATGCCAATAAAGAAGGCAAAGGCTAACCAGGCAATTTCCAAGCAATATGACATCCCTGTTGCAACAGTTCAGAGTATCACCTGGAAGCATAAGAGGCTCAACACAGTAATAAAAACCTCAATGGGCGTGGCAGGAAGTGCAAAGTATCTCCCAGACTTGCCAGAGAAATCTGCCGGGAGGCCAACAACAACCCACAGATCACAACCAAGGCCACATGGATATTACCTACGCCTGGAGGAAGCAAGGAGAAGCATCCAAGCCGAAGAACACAGTCCCAACCGTCAAGCACAGCGGTGACAACATAATGCTATGGAGTAAGATACGGGCACCATAAAAAAGGAGGATTCTATCATGATCCTGGACGACAAAGTAAAGCATCTGCTGAGAAATTCCACCTTGGACCTGATTGGACGTACCAGCAGGACAAATTATGACCCCCAAGCACACCACCAAAGTAGTAAAGCAGTGGTTCAAGGACAGTGGTATCCATGTCCTGGAATGGCCAAGTCAAAGTCCCGACCTAAATCCAATAGAGAATCTGTAGAGGGAGCCGAAGACTGGAGTGATGGCCAGGAGACCATCCAACCTGACCCAGCTGGAGGCTTTCACCAAGGAAGAGTGGACCAACATCTCACAGGAGACATGCAGAAAGCTTGTGGACACTCATAGGAACCATCTTGAGGTAGTCATCAACAACAAAGGCTATACTATTGACTATTAGGAAAAGACAATGGATTATGTAAACCTGGGGTATGAGTACTTTTGAACAGGAGCAAAAACAAAACCCAGGCCGCATCTATTATTACCAAAATGAAGTTTAGCCAATACACAAATGGATATTGCAACAAACAGACAAAAGATATAGTGGAAGTGTCAACATAATAGCTTTTACAAAGGAAGAAGTTAGAAAAGTATGTTCTTTTCCAGAGGGTAAGAATACTTTTGAGCACAACTGTATACTTACAATATGGCACATCTTTTCCAATTCAAATTGAAGAATCTTAATGAGTAACTAGAATTCCCATCGATACAATATCTTCTAGACAGAGCATCACCTGTCTTCTTAATCTTTCACTATTTCTATGCAAGCTAAATTTAAAACAAATTGCGAAAATATTTGTACAACAAACTAATTTCTCCATTAGATGGATTTTTGTTAATCAGTTAATCCACTGGAGGATTTTCCCTCACCCAAAATGGCATCTGGTTTTCCAAGCTGAATAAGTGGTTGCTTACATTGAGTAAAATGCTTCTTTATTCCTAAGTGCTAATAATATTTAAAAAAAAGAAAAGAAAACTACACCTTGGCACTTTCACTTGCTACTTTACAATTAATATGAATGTTATAGGGAAAGAACACAAAATTTTGAGATGTTTTTCGAACAAAAAATTAATATTTATGACACAAAAAGAAGCAGATACAATTCCAAGAAATATCCGAAGCAAAAGAAAAGAAAGAAAACCATTCCCAGCAGCAAATTCTCAACTACATGTACAATTCATTTAAAATCAGTCTTGCCACTAGTATCAAATATATTCATTTTGTAAGTGCTATATTGAATATATAGCAATATAGAATATTATTCAAAAATTAACTCTACTCTCATATGACAAAGTGCAAATGTGAAAAAGATGGGAAATACAAATCAGAGTTGAATTACTAAGAATTTTGCCTGGAATGATAAATTTAGCAGTAATATACAGTCTTTGAAAAAGAAAATATTCACATTATTTTTGACTGAGCTGTAAAGCAGCACATTGAGTTGAAAAATAGTTAAACAATCTTGATTAATTTGACAGAGTTAGATGTTTAATGTTAGACGGTTAGATGTTACATTGGTTAAGGTAGATGTTGAATCTCACAATTACCTTAAAATGATTTGACTGATCTTAAGTCTTCCAAACTGAGAACTGATTACCCATGTAACAGAATGCTACAAAAAAAGTAGGCAGACTGAACAAGAAACAAACAAAGCTCATGCTAAGTTGACGGGCAATAACTGGTAGGACAAGATTGGGGGAAAAAAAGTCATATTTACAAGGTTACCATACCAGGGGTAATGCAGAAATAGTTTCACTCGCTTATTTACAGAGATTTGAAAGGTGAAGAGACGTATTGTTTATAATGCCCTGCATGTTTGTTTCTAGTACTATCTACATGTATTGTACAGATTCAAGTGTACATCTGACAGGTGTAAGTCTTCTACACTTGGTTGGGTACATATATCTCAGATACTGCATCCTGCATACAGCCAATTTCACAAACAGCCAACGTGCACCAATCATACAACCAGATGAGTAAACGCACTGCATAATTCTGTTGGCTCCATCTCAAAAAACCTCTTACAGTTCCCTAGTACCCAACACTCTCAAAGCATGAGTGCTGGAGCTGGTGGATTAGCAGTCCCAGAATCCCTCCAAAAGAAATGCATGGACTGATTGACTCCAAGCTCTATGGTTAAAATGCACACGCAATACTCTTCTGACCTGTTGCCAGGTTTTGGACGCCATGTGGCAATGTGCTCTGTGAGTGTGGACTAGCACTCCAGTGCAGGGCACAAGTGCACACACGAGTAGAATTGTCACAGGCATGTGCACAAACCCATACGCTCTGTGGAGTCTTCCAATGAGCATAAGGGTACACCTGCAAAATCACCTCCGTTAAAAGTCAAAGGATATAGGTCAGGTGTCATGATATGATGAACTTTGTGAAATCAGCTGCATACCTTAGAATGAATGATAATACTGTCCAACCTGCTGGCAGGTTTCTCATGGTAGTCGCGTAAGCAGTCTATGCAGGTATAGGCACAGATGTGCTGTTCACGGAGGTAGATTAAAACCCTGGAAGTCCTGAATATTCCCAACTTCAATATAGTTTACAACAAGTCTATAAGACTGGCACTGATAATCCCGCTATCCACCCCGAGTGGAACAAAAGAGGGCGTATTTTTGGGGTGACCACTGCATAGGCATGCCATGAGGCGCGCAAGTATATCGGTGTTTGACGTGGAGCACACCGAGTACGCGTAACTAATTTATTCCAGCATGTATGGTCTTGGCGGACACGCAGAACGCTTGCAGGAACCTGCTCTAACCACCTGTCTTTCTTTCGCCAATAAGGGGTGCATTTCACCTCGGAGCGGATAGAAGCAGATCTAGTCCCAGATGAAAACTGACGGAACATCTTTTTCTTGAAAAGGGGTGTCTTGATCATGGCTAAATCTCTTTTTGCCAGGGTTTGTGACTGGACTGAATTGCAGCATTATATAACTGATTACAATGCTAAATCACTGGCTCAATAACATTTGACCTCATGCAAAATCTCAGTCAAAATAAACCCAACATTCTGGAAGGTGTGTGCCCAAAGAAAGCACAAGCTACAACTCAATTTGCCGTTGCCGTTCTAGAACAGCGACGAAAAAGTGGTATTGATGCCTATTCTGGATGTTCAGCAACGAGTTGGATTCAGAATGGTAAAAGCAAATAAAACACACGCCCCTGTCCAAGTATGGCCACACCCAGCATAGCCTAAAATGGAGATGGAACGTAGTTAACACAGTATTATTGTAATACACCTCTACGAGGTTAAAACCTACTTCTAGGCATATACATGCACATATACCTAGACGGCATGCACCCCATATTTTACTAGTCTAACTTTTATAGAGCTGTTTACCAGTTCATTACTTTCTCCAATTTTCTTCCAATTCCCAGTGGCGTCTTCAACCCGCTGTATGATCAGTGTAATACAACTCGACGAGGTTAAATCTTACTATGAGGCATATACATATACATGCACATTACCCAGACAGCGTGAAGCCCTCACACTAGTCTGCCTTTTGTAGGGTTAGAGGTGTACACCAGTCCATAATTTTCCCCCATTTTCTTACAATTCTCAAAGGCAACTCCAGGCCACTGGGTGACAGACCTGTTGGCCAGTCTTACCATCCCATCAGGTTAGACTGGCTTCCATCCTAATCACCTTCTTCCTCTTCCTCCTCGTCTTCCTCCATTTCACCGTAGCACTCCTCTGCCACCATGTAGTACTTGTTGGCCAGTCTACCTTTCATGGCTGCCATGGCTCCCTCTGCGGCCTCATTGTACAAGTCACCTGCGATGAATACAACAATCCCTTCTGTCAACTGTCACTATCCAATCCACTCATCCACAGACACATTCAATTCAATCAGTTTGTCACATAAGACGGAAAATTTTACATGCTCACAGATTACATAACGATAATAACAAATATAATCAATATTTATAATGCGCTGGTATCCGCCTCGAGAGATGCTCATGGCGTAGTACAATCAAGAAAAACAAAAACGATTCAGATCTAGTAACTGTTAACGAAGAAGTGGGATTTCAAGGCAACTTTGAACTCTGAGATTGAGGGGCTGGAACGGATATAAAACGGTAGTTCAGTCCAAAGATGGGGACCCCCGTTGTAGAAAAAGCTAACACCCCATGAATTGTGCGTATGAGGAAAAGAAGGCAAAAAGGAATCGGAAGATCTTAAACGCCTAGGTGGGTTGTACATAGTTAATAAGTTGACACAATATTGGGGAGCGGAATCATGCAAACTGTGAAAAAACAGTAACAACTTGTACTTGATACCATCAGAAACAATGAATTAAAAAGAAATGAATGAAATTACTCTTGGCATTATCAACTGGTTACCTCAGGAAGATATTTGGGGACTGAAAAGTTTCAACACTTTTTTGCCATCTGATGGCATAATTTCACAAGCACTGTGGACAAATGCCATTTGGGAGCCTCACAGAAGAACCTGACAAGCTTAAGGTGGGCCCTGTAGAAACCACCGGCTCTGGATTATTTGTGCCGAAGTCGCTGAAGACTCTCTCCACCCACCTGCTTTGCGAGGGTTCTTGTCCAGTCCGTACCCGCCTTTCCTGTACAGGTCTGCTTGCCTGACCAAGAGCTGGTAGTTGGGGTCCTCATTTAGGCAGTCGAAGCCCCCATCTTCATCCTCCTGGGATGTGCTGATGGCCTGCTGATACCAGTGGATGGCCTCGGTCCAAATGATCTCTCTAAAAGGGGAAGGCAGAGCCAGCCAATCAAGACATCTAATTGATCATCCATGTCCTCGCAGCAAGTGAGGTTTGGAACTTCACGAAATACTGCTGCGTCGGTTGTCCACACCTGCCCAGGATACTCACAACCACCGAAGACCTGGATCTAGCTTGTGACATAAATTTCAAACTGAGCCTTACTGCTCTTCTTGGTAAGCTTTATTTTATCAATGTGTTTTCATAGTTTGGTGAAATATGGTAAATGCTGGGCAGAGGAAACACTAAAAAAAGTTCCTTTCATTAAATAATTATTATACATCTGCCTTATCCTGACTTGGATGGAAAAACTTCCCATCATGTCTAGAACCACATTACTCCTGATCTTTTAAAGCTCACAGCTGCTGGTGGAAGGGCTCTCTCCAGATGGTAGGTAAAACAAAACAGACTGAAGACCTAACCTCATGTCACACACAAAAACGGAGACAGGTGACATCAAAAAGGGGTCTAACAGCATTTGAAATTCACCTAGCAAATATTACCTACCCGACTTGGTGCATAATTCTGAAGTACATGTGGGAGACAATGTTTACTTGCGCATGCGGGACATTAAAATTAACAGACCCCTTCATCAGAGGTCACACGGACAACAGTGCACTGGCCATTCTCCTACCTCAAATCGGCATGTGAGATATTAATAAGGCAAAGCTAGAACTAGCTGTACCGGACTGGACTTTGAGTAGGGGCCTACCTGTTAGTACCCAGGTTGGTTCCAGTCTCGTAAGCCTTGGCTAAGTGGATCATGGAAGGTCTGTCCCCGGCCTCTGCTGCCTGCTCCATCAAGTCCATCCCATCGTTGATGTTCTCTTCACTCTCCTGCATCATAAGTAGGTCAGGAATTGCATGGTTATGAGGTTAGGGGTCAGAGTGGCTCTGAACCAGAGATTTTGGCCAGTTCCAAACACTGTTTCATTTAGGATGTGCTCACACCAAAGTATACTTACTGAAAACCATTGCAGTGATTTCTAATTTACAGCATTTTGAAAAACACTAACTTTAAAACACAAATACACAAAAATCAGCGTAACCATCAATAACTGAAAAATTACAAGAAATGTCATTAACTGTAAAATTTTTATTACAAATGATGGTCTGGTAAAACACATCACACAAATAGTACATAAAGGCCGATGGGAAATGTAATACTCGTCAATCTCTGAAATGGCAGTCACTCCAAGCAAATTAGCTCAATTCTGAGAAGAGTTGACAGATACCCATTTGTTTCTATTGTAGGACACTGGTTCTACTTTTTACATCATCTACTTACATCAATGACGACAGCTTCTAGGATGTCATGAGGTAGATTGAGGTAGATCCTAGCCAGAGCTAGAATAGCCTCCATGACTCCACAGTTGGATGCCTGCTGGAGGTGGTAGAAGGCTGCCTGCATGTTACGCTCTTCCAGGTTGTCAACAAAACGTCCAATCTCGTGGTACTTGGCCAAGTCCAAGTGGACCTGGAACGAGAAAGAAGGAGACATGTTGGTAAGTGCACAACTTGAAATCAGAGAAGAACGACTGTTTACAGGTGTACTGTGTTTGTGAAACTTTGTTGTTGTATGCAGGTTTAGGTCCACACGGGCAAAATGGCATTTTTCCCCCATCATTTCCATCCGTCAACAAAAAAGTGCTCCTTGATCCCCCATCCCGGAAAGTCGCAGTGCCATTTATGAAGAGTAGGCACTTTAAATTCTTAAACAATTTGCCAATGTAGCTTCAGGGGCAGGATATGTTCCCCTCCCACCCACCTCCTCCCTGGCTGGCACTGTAAAACATGTAGCTATAAATCTGCCAAAAATCTGTCTCATCCTCTCAGAGAGCCCTGCAGTAAATGTTATTCTATTGGATGTTGTGCGCTTTAACAGTTTGGACACTTTAGTAAATATGACTATTAACCTAACCTTCCCCAATCACACAGAATTAAACAGTAGTAAAGTGCTTTATTCTGTGGGGATAGGTCTGGTAGGCCCATAACAGCTGGCTTTTGCATTGGGTTTGGCATGTCTCAGAAAAACAAAGTCCAACAGCCTCTGTGCACAAAGTCCCATATGGGTGTTTAACTTTGTTTGGATGGGGAAGGTTAGGGCCAGCAACCCCTGGGGGGGTTAGGGTTAATGCAGGTCAAGCCATTATGTTTCGCGGGACACAATTAGAAGACATTTGCTTTTATATGCAGAGGAACATGTTTCAGTTTATTTGAAAACTAGGGTTTAATTCTCCAGTTTATCCCCACACCTGCAAAATCCATGTAATAGTTTGCAAGCTCTGTAAGGGCTGGTTCACACTCGCTGCGTTTGCACACATGCAGGGCGTAATGTGAACGCCCAATTTGACGTTAATACTTTCCTCTTTTGGCATACATAAGCATACCCACTATCCACTATTTTCATAAACCGCGTAAATTTTCATTACACACTGCACCTTCCTTCACACACTGCAGACACCTCAAAACAGACCTTCGCGCTGTGTAAAGCGGGTATAAACCGGCCTTAAGTGATCATAATCAACCGTCCCTCAAAGCTTACTTTTGTCATATCACAATATCGCGTGCTTGGTTAGTTTGTGCCATGTCAGACTGTTTGCTTCAGTACAGCGTATTTTGCACAGCTAGCCTTCAGATCCTGTACCTCACACAACTTGACACATTCTCCGATGATATGACGAGGCACAACGTGCCGGGAAAATGACACGGAATGAAAAGAAAAGTTTGAAGATGTTGAATGATACGGGCTGCACGCAACCAAGCGAACCTTCGGCGACTCTCCACTCCTATCAACACTCCTACCTGGCCGAGGGTGGAGCCTCCAGTCTTGCGCTCCATGTTGAGTCTTGCCCGCATGGCCATCTCCACATTGACCGAGGAGGGTTTGTGGGTCTTGTTCATCATCATGGCCTTGCGCTCCTCCTCCTAAAATGCACGGGGGGGGAGAGTCAAGTTCCAGGTTTCATTCTTTTTTGAGTTGAAAAGCTGAAAGATAGGAGCGCTGTACAGATAAAGTGGCATGTACGTGCAAGTTCTGGAAGGAAACTTAAGGTGCAGCTTCAGAGAGGATTATTAGTGTTTAAAAGGGATAAACGCTTGAAAAGACAATGAAAATAAAACAACCAGTAAGTCCACTACTTCTCTTGTGATTAAATGTTCAAACGCAAAATTTGTCACAAGAGCATCATCAACACAGATGCACGGCTATTGCTACGAGTACCTCGCTGTGTTCTAGGCTACTGAAAATGCAACTGTGCACAAATTGCGGAGGTCACCACAAATATTCCATGCATGCTTTGTTAGACGTACATATACAAAACTTCGATCTACAGTTCACCTGTACATTTAAACGAGCACCACAGTTTGTCTGGGTTTTTGCTTATTCAGTGCAGTAGTTTGGCATACATGTATATACGTATACGCCAATGTCACCTGCAGAAGTTACTAACTAAAGGTTTCAATATGGTGGATTCACAATAGTGTGCTTCCACAAGTTTACGTGTTGGCCAGTCACAACACGCAAAATCTGTCGACCCTTTCCGCGCATTTGGGTAGATAGATTTCGCGCACTGTGATTGGCCAACACGTTGCAAACTCTCGGAGGCGCACTTATTGCGAATCGTCCGTATTCAAATACCCTTTAGAATCAGAACAAACTGTGCATTTGTTACAATACTGTCCCCTGTAAACTTGTCACGTGAGGAGTGAAAAAATGAGAGAGAAATTGAGAAAGCAGAATTTCTTGTGAAAGCCGTGAGTTTTAAAAAGAGAAAGCAATGTTGTCGACCCAGAACTCTTGACAACATCAATCAGGTGAGAATGAAGAGAGCTTTACCTTGTTTGACCGAGATTATCATACACCAAAGAAAAAGCATGACACAGAACATTGCGCAGGGGAAAATATCAATTTTGGTGGAGGTGATTTACTGAACGTAACTTTCTTTACACTGCTTTGGATGAAGTATTTATGGCCACAGGTACGGATGGTGATTATATGTAAAGCATCTTTGCCAAATTAGCAACAGATATAATGCTTTAAACATGTAACTGAGCAGTGATGAATCCTTCATGCCAGACATGATCCTCCAAGCTTCCCTGGATGACATTGCACTTCAGTTTAAAAAAAAAAGATAAGCAGAAAAGTCTGAAATGTTGGAAAGTGAGCCCTTGGCAGAGTTTTTATGTGTTAGCCTGTGCGAAAATACCCCTACACTTGATGAAAAGGCAGAATTTGGGGTTACAATCCTAAATCCTCCACCACAAACTGACAGTCAAACAAACAACCACACTCTTGTGCACATTCAAGTAAACACTGATTGGATGCACAGCACATGTGAAGAGCTTTGAGTTGCTCTCCACATGCCCAGACCTGCTACGCACCATGTCGTTAAAAAAATGTGCCCACACAACAGTGTTGGTGATACCCATTAACTCCAAATCTGCAATAGCCACTAGACAAGAACGATCTACAGATCACAACCTCCCTCACTGCAGTATGCATCGCAAGACCATGCACAAATCTTCTACTACTATGTAAAGGGACGGGAACAACTTTGCAAAACTCAAGTCATTTGTCGCAGACTGGTAACGCTTGTTACAGGCTTTTGAAAACTGACGGGCCAAAAAAAAAGCTACAGTTTTAAATTTCGCATTTCACATTAACATTTTTAATACTTTACGAAGTCTGAAGTTCCATTTCTATGACAAACAGTGGCTGATCAGATGCGTCTGCGTGGCTTTCACAGACACAGAGATCACAGTTGACGCCCTCTGGTTAATTTCTATCAGGTAACACGAGCTGGACAAGTGAAACAACTACGTCAACAACTCAGACCAGTCACACACTACCCTGCAAGACATGTTAGTTGACCTGAGCACTATCCAAGCTGGTATTTCTTGCTCACCCACCCACGCGGGGCAACAGAACTTAATGGTGAATGCATACCCAAACCCTGAGTACTGAGCATTATTTTGGAGAGAATGTACTCAAGTTGAAATGATCATCATTGACAGCACAGGTTAACCAAAGATACAGGTGTACCACAATTAACTCACTTTCTTGGCAGCTCTTTCATTCTCCTACAACAAATCCAAACAAAATTAGAGAAACACCAGATACAGTTACCTTTCCCATACAAACCAATGTTTTGTAAACAATTATGTTTTGTGTACTTTAAGTGATAATTCCACACAATGCTTTAGACAATTTGTAAAAAAAAAAAAGTCTCGCGCAAGTATCAAAGAAAGGAGAATATTCTGAGGTATGTTCTGTGTTTCTTCTTTTGCAAAAATGCTACTTTGTGATCCTGTTCACAAGACTAAAAACGATGTAATAAAAAAAGTTAAAAACTTAAGAAACGGCTTTAAGTGCAGCTCCAAGGAGAAAACACTTGACAAATTAAATGGTTTCAGAGTTGTTTTTCCTTCAATTCAATGATTCTTCAGAAATCTTAAACACCTTCCATAAAGTAGTCCCGTGAGGACCTTTCAGAAATAAACTGGAAGATGCACTGATCCTAAGGGGGCAACAAAAGGACTCAACTCTCCTTGTATTGTTTGACTCACCCTAGTGAGTGTATCACTGTCGGACTCCGCCCTAAACCTCACACACGGGGAGTCCTCGTCAGACACGGCCCTCCGTCGCCCTGAGGGGAAGAAGTGATTCTTGGTGACCAGGCTGTCCCTGGGGGACATGCTGACATCCTCCGGGGAGGAGGGGCTCTCGCACAGCACGGCCGGGGAGGCATCTGGGGAGGTGGACTCGTTGGAGCACTCCGAGATGGAACGCTCCAGGATGACAAACTTGGTCACGTCCATGGGCGAGATGGAGGGACGGTGACGAGGCCGCAAGACGTTGTTTTCGGTGCCTCGGACATGTGTGGATGCCCTCCGCTGTGGAGACAACCAAGAAAAATGATGCCAAATCTGACACACGAAAAACAGCTCCATCGTCAAGTAGAAACCAAACTTGTTGACCTTCAGTAATGAAGTTTACAACTCACCACTACTATATGGAAGTTGTGTAAGTGACATGCACTCTTGAATCTGAAGATCAAATCTACACTCTAGTCTTGGAGAAGGAACGAATGTTGCTATTTACTGGCAAATGACAATTGAATTATGTTAGGATGTTAATGTCCAAAAACTTTGACGTCAGAAAACCTGGGGGATAGTCATGTGACAATATAACATACTTTAAACTCCCAGTTGTGAGCTGGAACAGATTATGATTACAGCATAACCATCCAAGTTTATACTTCAAGTATATGGCACATCAACCTTGTATGGCTGTTGATTACTTGATGCGACGTCTTTAGAATGTTAGATCTTCGATTTATTGAAAAAAAAATAATAACTTGGTGTGCTTTGACTTCCTCACCTGTCTTGTGACCAGCTTCTCGTGGTCAGCAATCTCACTGGGATGGAGGTCGAATGGTGTCAGACTAAGTCCCCTGCAGATCTCGTTGCAGGCATGTGAAGCAAAGAAGAGCGCCATGCCACGGGAGCCCAGGTTCCCCTCATTGTACTCCGTCCCAGTGGCTGTGTGGATCTGAGGATCTGTGTACAAGTCTCCAACTCCTATTGATAAAAACAAAAAATTAACATCAAATGATTCTGCACTTAAGAAGCTTCTCCAAACAAGTGATCAGCCCATTCCTAAACAACATTTCACCACCCCCTCCCAAGAAAAGTACCTGGTTGGAAGAAAAGTAAGTCAGTGCTGTTATGACGCGTGCAGCAGAGTACAGAGTAACTGCCTGTCTGCTGATTAACAAACACATGGCACGTGAGCTTTGACAAGGGTCGGAAGCTGACAATGGATGTCTGTCACCTCCATGACTACACTTACCCTGAATGTCAACAACAATCAACTTGTGTCCGGATCTCTCAAACGTGAAGTGACTGAATGCCTGTGGAACAAAAATAAAGAAAAAATGAAGGCTAATCAAAAATCTGCAAAACCACTGATATGACTGCATATTACTACATTTTAATTTATGCCATCGTCTACACACACAGACCTCCGGTCTCTATATCAACTGAGAATTTTTCACCAGGTCTGAAATCTCCCCGAATACTGTACTTCTTCAGACGGCCCACCAAATATAAGTCTTTTACTTTTGATATTAAAATAACCATGTCCCAGGGGATAATTCAGTTAATTGCTATCTTATAAGGTTCATCTTTGTTGATCGTACATCTAATTTAGGTTTTGCTTTGAAATCTTTCTTGTTCCTTTCTACAAGTGTGGTCAGCATTTTCATATCTTGCCTCTACGGAAAAACATTACAGCTTATGACAAAACCTGACTGACCTGTGGTGTGAGTCGGAGTTTCTCGTCACTGACATAGCCCGAGTTGGAGTTGTACTTGATGTAGTTGCCCTCAATGAAATTCTCCAGGTGAAACAGCGGGCAGCCAGGACGGTTCTTGAATTCCAGCACGCACATCTGAACGATATCAACCTAATGGAATGATTGAATTAATATCGGACAAATGAAACATGACTTCCTGACATCTGACCTTTTCCTCAAAGCTGTTTACATGCAAGAAAACATTTTTTTGTTCAATAAAGAAACAGGGAGTTCTTTCATTTAAACAAGTGAGGACAAAAAATCTGCCCTACATAGTATAAGGGCACAAAACCAAAATGATTGAAATGCATAAGAAGTGGTTTACTGCATCCTGGTTCTGTATGACCACTGATGTCTTTCTCCGACATGTCTTTTTTGCTTACTAAAAAATGGTAAGGATCTCCATGATCTTCACCTTATTTACATAATTTTCCAAGAAACTTCAAATAGACCGATTTGAGCACAAATGTAACTTGAATATCATTTTACTTTACTTTGCATTTAATTACAAATAAGTGTCCCTCAAGTGGTTACAACGTTACAACTTATCCAAGTTTTCAAAACATCTGAATTATTAGTACGTAGAGTGTCTCGTTCTATATCTATGCAAAATTTAATTAATATGCCAATACTGTGCCGACTGGCAGGGCAAATTTACATCGAACTATTAATAATTTATGCTATGACGTATGTGGAAGGTCTACAGCATGCTTCAAACCGTGCTTGTTATTATGAGGGAAAGCAGATTGAGTTGAGCAGGAGGAGACAGACCCTGGGGATTTAATAGCCTTTTCCCAGGGCAGCAAGAAAACTGTAGTAAGATTACAGTGATGTAATTAATTTGTAATAAGATGTTTTAAAGTACAAAAACTTATCCATGTTTTGTAGAGGGGAGGGACATCGGACCTACATGTGTTTTCGTCTGGATGTACACCCATACGTACGCTTGGGTGACACACTGTACGTACATTTTAAACTACACTTACATGTAATACAGTGGCAGTGAGTGTAAAATGCCTATCACAAAGGCTGGTACTTGGCCTGTGGACAACTCAATACCCCACCCATGGCCATATGCCAGTGTGTGTCAGGCCACATGCGGCCAACAAAAACGGCTAGCCTATTGAATTTCATCATGGAGGCTTTCACAAAGGGCTGGATTTTTCTATGTAAACAGCATCAACAGGCAACTACATTTTGAACCAAATTGTACATGAAAAACATGTATACAACATGCATGGATCACTGGTAACATTATTACGTACGTGGAAATCCACTGTGCTTTTTGTATTTGGCAAATCTGCAATTGCCAAATCACTCCCTTGATTATTTTTCTATCATGCCTTGTTTCTCTTTTTATTCTTTTTTAAAACAAGACTTTAAATTATTCATTAAAATAGAACCTATAGGAAATATACAGGAAATGTACATTATGCATGATTTGCATTGCAGGCAAACACAATTACCAACGATTCCAACCATCTGGCTTCTTGATGCATCAATTTCTTCTCCCTATTTTGAAGGTGTCACATGTAGGCCTATCAGCAATCAACATACATGTACATGTACATGTAGGGCAGGATTCTCAGGGGCTAATTAGTATCATAACCGTAATACTTACAGTGGATTTCGGTGGAAATCCACCATACTTGTTGTTAGGCAAATCTTCTGCAATTGCCATATCATTCCCTTGATCTTTTGTTTTACTCTGATTTGTTTTCAACTGGATTTCCAAGGATTCATCACAACAGACCCTACAGGAAATGTACATTTTGCAGGATTTGCATGCACGCATACACCATTATCCACAATTCCAACCATCTGGGTTTCATACATGTACATGTATGTACTAGCAATCAACACAGCAGGATTCCAAGGGGCTAATTAGTACCAAAACACTTTCCTTTTAGGAGGGTTCCTGAAGAACAGCTCATGCAGTCAATGACTCATGCAAGTCTTAACACCCCTTGACCTTCTTTCCTGTCTTCAGTATCTCGCATAAGCAGAAGACACAAACACCGTGATAATTCTACCCTGTCAACCTCTCATCAAGTTTAAATCTCCTCTAGTCCTGATATTTTGGAAATTGAGCGTGTTGTGCTTTGTATCACTTCTGTTTGGAAACTCTGACTAGAATGTGGTTATTTTTACGGCTGGTCTAAAAACTCTACCTTCTTGGGAGGGTTGTGACGACTGAACTCTTCCCCCCATATCTTGGCGTCCATCTGCAGACGCACGTCTTGGAAGTATATCTCCCGGTCGACGGTCTCCATGTACCGCTTGGCAACAAAGTTTCCAGCATGCTTCCAGTCGTGCCTCCGTTGTCGCGTGAAGTTAGACAGCTTCTTCCTGTCAGAGCAGGAGGAGAAACAAGTTGAAACGAGAAACTTGTGTTTGGAAACCGGAATACACATACTTTGACAGTTCTATGAAAATGTCCAATACACCAAGAATATAACAAACATGGACGTAAATTTGTTTCTGCCTAAATTGCAGAAGCACTATGATAAGTACGTACATGTACCCAGACATTTGATTATTAATACAAATATGTCCTACAGCTGTTTGATGCCAAATATCATTTGCCTGCACACAGACTTCCGCTACTAAGTTTAACATACATTGTATACAGCACACATATTTTTTGTTTCAACCATTTTTCTGTCAAGAGTTGGTTTTTGTGTTTTTCCACTGAGCTATATTTCCAAATGAAGAAGTGACCTGAAACGCGATTTTGTGGCTTTAAGTACTGCATCTGGATGGAGAAGAAATGCTACAATTGAACTGTAAGAAAAATCCATGTGTGGACTGTGATGAAATAACGAGGTACTTACAATCTGAAACACTCTCTCATAGCACCACGAGCAAATGCCTGTAAATAAATATTCAAAAGATGCCATCAGGAACACCTTTTTTTGGTTCCATTTTTTTTTCATACGCGTAAAAATCACATCTTATCCTTACTCATACGCACAAAGATGGTCAACAAATGCAATGCTCAGCTGCTCAAGTGACTAGACTTCATGGACTTGGAAGATTATAATTCCAAAGGGGCCACCTCTCCTCTGTGTATCCAGACCTGTTCGCGTTCCCTTCATTACTCTGATGGTTATACCCTTGTGGTTTCTGAGTCTCTTTTCTATTGCTTGCTGCTACGAAACAATCTTCTCAATTTAATCTGGAACTTGGATTGTGTATTATCAATCAAATCTACTGACAAGAAACATCTTTTTCCCTGATCATAGCTGATTGTCTCTTTTTCATCTTTCTTTTGTCTTTATAAGCACCTCATATGCTTAGTCTGGTACCAAATGAAAGTACTATTACCGGCTACTAGCTATTAGTATTATGATAGTTCAATGTATAATAGAATATCAATATTACTTTAAAAAACGATGGGGTTTTCCACCTACCTCTTTGCCCACTTTGACCTTCACATTGTCAATGACCCACTTATTGGTCCCAGCGCTGTAGCGGTGGCGGACAGCCGTCTCGGTAGGGTAGTCCTCCAAGTGGAACTGCATCCAGGGATCTTGGGCCGACTGCGCCTTGAGAATGGCATGCTTCCACTTCTTCTTGAGGGGCGGGGTCAGCTTCCTCTGCACCTCCACGGGCGGCTCCAGGAGGATCACGTCCGTCAGGGGGACAATGTGCATCTCCTCATCCTCCTCCTCGTCCATCTCCTCCACCTTCTTGGTAGGCGTGTTCAGATTGACGGGAGGGAAGATACCCGGCTGGGACATGGCGAGCAGCAGGGGGCGAGACTGGGGCGGGAGCTCAGAGAAATACAGACAAGCACGTAGAGGTTGCCTATGGACACTAACGGCCAGTACACCATGTCTTTGTAGATATCTCGAGTTGTGAGGTTGATCATTTGAGAAGGAGCTTCAAAACAGCCCCAGCGGTGATGTCAACTGCAGTAAAAAAAAGACATTAAATAGAACTGAATCGCTGTGGTCATTTATTTGTTGTGTTTTAAAAGGTACATGAGACGGGGTATTTCTTGCCCTTTTAAAACTGAACATTTCCAGCCTGGAAACAAAACATGCTGCATCTTTTTCTATTACTGCACTGCCAATTAGATCATGAGTCAAGTGTACTGAAGTTGCAAATGTATATTTTGTGTAATAACTTAACATCTTTTCTTCGTAATATTAATAGTTTACAATTTACATTAAAATGGCTTAATTTGCGCAACATACCAATCAGTGGTTGATGTTTAATCAGGGGTGAGACCAGATCCTCCACGGATTTTTGGCGCCTTTATCAACAGCAACAGATAGGCCCTCATTTCGGTCAATTATTTGATATGCCATTATGTCAAATTATCAACAATCATGTATACCATGTGAAACATCCCCAAAATCAACCGATTTTTCTGTAGAAAGCCACACGGAATGTACGAACACCATTCACACAATGGAGGACAAATCAGTC
This sequence comes from Acanthaster planci, assembly GCF_001949145.1. The sequence goes on from NW_019091432.1 coordinate 1,348,206, forward strand.
ACAAACAATTGCTGTGGCCAGTTTAGCAAGGTAGCCTAACACCACATACATGTACGTACTAGACAGTCCCATCCCAAACCTCGAGTATTAAAGGCACTGCCAGAAATTCATTAATTTAATTTGCAATACCGCATCAATAACCATGTCCATATGGGCATTGGATATAAGGCTGTGGTAGCCTGCTGGCAGCTTCCATATGGGAACCTGCATAAATTCTGGTTGCACCTAATTGGGGCCAAAAAGCTGATGTTGTTTTGCCTGTTTCCCAGATTCGTTCAACATGTTTACTGAAAATAGTGTGATGCAACCATGCCTCTGGACATGAAAGTGTCATGAATGTGCTTGAATATTTCAGGGGAGTTTGAAAATAAAATTGGGGCAAACATCAACTGCATCACACCTGGCAATGTCAGCCGGGCATTTCTGTTATGAAGCTTTTTAATTTAGATGGAATGACACAAAATTTCCCCGAATCACAAAGTGGCTTCTAAAAAAAAAAAAATCACTGTCACCAGATTGGAAAACAGGCCTTGTGCGCAAAAGGAATTAACATACAACCCATTTCTTGCAAAGTTGTAATTTTTGTTCATGTCCATACAACAATAGCAGTCATTTTTTCCCAAAGTGATTTCTGCGCATAATGCACGTAACATCTACTTACAGTGTTTGATCCAGTCAATAAACCCAATGTATGCATGGCAATTACAACAATGAAAAGAAGCTTTGCCCCCAAACTGGTATTCTGTGATACGGACCAAACGTTTACAAAATTGGGTATTTTGGTGATGAGGCGCTGACTTCTCAAGCGCAAAAGTGAGCTGAATGTCTACAACACACATTGTCAATGTAGGGCTATCTCTTCTATGTAATGTATCTGTCAGTGTGAGACAGTCCAGTCTGTGCACACATTAACACCAGGCAAACTCTGCACAGAATATGAACATCAATTCAATATTAGTTTCCTGAAGAAACACACGTAGACCACAACAATGCCAAGGCCCATACTGACTCATAAGGCCAAATTAACCACGAGCGATAAAGGTCAACAATTCATCTCGTGGTAAACAAACACCCACACACTCATCACTCCACTGCTTTGACACTCTGACCCACAACACGTAGGCCTACTGGAAATTTCCACTCGCCTGTTGTGAAGTTTTAATCATGCTGAAAGATTAATAGTAAGCAATAAAATGAACCAGCAGATATTTTGGACACATTCAATGGATCAAGAGAACACATTCTTTCTTTTTACAGCCTTTGTGTGCAGTTGACCTCATGTTGACTCTTTCTCTTACTTTTCTTTCCAATATTGGTACGGTCCATCATTTGCATTTATCCCAAACATGACTGATAAAATCAAGGAAAGCTGTCATTTTCAAGAAACAATGAGAAAGGTTCATTTTCAAGAAACAATGAGATAGGGTCGTGATATGATATGATGAGTCTTAAGATGCATTTTTGGAAATTGCCGTCAGAAGTTCATTTTTAATTTGGAGAAGCGTACGCAAACATTTACGTGACATAAGCGTGTATGCAGTTACATGTACTATAATTTGCTGGTTCAGGGCCCAACATCATGTAACCGCATGGGCAGGTTGAGATTACAATGGACATATCCCAGGCACTGAATTTAGGCATAATTCCAAAAATGACTTGGCAACTTTTGATTCGAAATTAAGACCCTAACATACATGTATTGTTTTTCTTGGAATATACAGCAGTCATTGAGCTGAAACTTCATCTAGCTAGTTGTTAGACCCCCTTCTGTAGATAAAGAGCACTTTTGTAGCCTTAATAAAAGGAATATGAGGCACAAATGACGGGATGGGCTACACCTAATAGTTCTGGCATCAGGAGAAAACATGCCAAAAATCATGGTTTAACAGTGCAAATGTAATATCCACCAATCTGTCTTAAAATGATCACCAAGTACATGTATGATCACAGTAACTAACTCTGACACAGAAGAATACAGGACAATGCTGTGTTCAGGTCATGTTCACAATCACTGAAGCCTGCTTGCCGTTAAGGACCACTTATTTCCCCAAGAGCCAGGCTGACATTACTGGAAGGTCGCTCCATGTAATGGATACTATTGGTGTATTGCAGCTACTCCATGGAGGAAGGGTTGGTATTCCTTCCTCGTGGCTACTCTGTGCCCTTGTGACCCTGCTGGTTTCCTGGCACTGATCCCCTTGAGTCTTGGGATTATAATTGATTGCTTATACAGACTGCCAGACACAAGACCTTAGTGGGGGTAATAACCTCACTGGGGTCAGGGACAGACTGGTTCTACCAACAACGTCCAACCCCATCAGAAGGAAAAGGCCAGCAAGATGTCAATGTGGCACATGGCAATATAGAAAAAGCCATGCATTCTTAGCATTCATAACTGCTTGAATAGTACATTTTATAGTGCAGGGTTACATATATGTAATTTCTAAATGCGGTAGAAGTCAAGATATTTTACCGTGAGCAAGCCTATCCCTGGAACTAATACGGGGTTCCTTGTCCACCATGCTCCTGCTTGTGGGAGCATGGCATATGGCAAACCCCACAGTTCTGAGGATAGAATCAGCCTTGTTCAAACTAATTTGTGGGCAAGATAGAATTCTAGTGCACGTTTGGACTTTACTCCCTTACAAACCCTCCAGAGCCGTGAATCACAAATGGAAAATGAAATATTCTACAATGTAAGACTCAAATTAGAAATAAAATTCAATTAAAAACAATGCAGAAGCAATGTTGTGAGTTTTTGGTTGAAAAAAGCAGGTTAGAAATTAGAACATGAACCCAGGGAGTCTAGAATGTCATCATAAGTCATGTGTACTTATCCATTATTAAGGCAATGCACTTTCTATACTCAGTACACATACACCCTTTCCATGAAAAAAAGGGAAAATGCTGAGATCTGATAGGCCCATGTGTTGTTATGTTTATAATTCAATAATGTCAGCCAAGAAAGAGTCCCATATACAGACAACAATAATTTTCCCTTAAAATGTTATAACAGCCACCCGAAATGATGACATATCCCGAAAAATTAGCTTTAGCCAAGAAAATTCCCTACGTAGTCCGAGTAATATGTGGACGTGGTTGGGCGATAGTAGGCTGACCAGGTCCAAATGTTAAAAAAAGGTGATTTGCAGGGCACAAGTTACTCGGACTAGGCCCAAGGCCTACATGTACGTGTAGGCCTACCGGTATTTTTTTTCAGACAACACTGCACAGGGCCTCAAGTGTTGTCCAATGTCAGTATATAATGGAATTCCTTCCCTAACATTGCCTTAGTCCGAGTAACTTGGACCCTAAAAATCGCCTTTTTTAACATTTGGACATGGCGATTTTTAGGGTCCAAGTTACTCGGACTAACTGTTTAAGGATAGGGCTGGTGTACGGAACTCACAGGGGTGGTGCCTGCTACCTGGCTACATGCACAACTTTCTACATGTACATTTTTAACATCAGAAGTAGGAAGTAACATTAGTTTTCCTAGCTGCTCCATGATTAGGCCTAGACCAGTGAGGCACCATTAAGTGCTCTACTATGACCATTTCCACAAGATACCCAGACCAAACCGTTACATCTTCTGTGGTCAAGAATAGCAGAAATACACCCTTATCTGGGTGTTCAGTTATCCAACACTCTTAGTTGGGATGCACAAATTGTGGCAGTTGTCCAGAAGGCTGAATAAGTACACATACATGTACTTGGATTAATGAAACCACGGAACTTGAGCAGTTGCCCAACTCGGGTGAAGGCAACAGTATAAACAAGCTTGGTTTGTCCAATCCTTAAGAATGCTGCAGCAGCAAGGGACCTTCATTCCAAAAGAAACATCATGGCATTGGAAAGAATACAGAAACAAGCAGCTTGATTTTGTAAAAACAAGTGCAGGATCTTCAGGGACAGTCACTAAAATATTTCAAGACCTCAGTTGGGAACCTCTAGAAATCTGATGAAAAGCCAGAGGACTTAGTATACACTACAAAATAGTCAACAACCTAGTCATGCTAGTAAATCTTCCAGTTACAACTATCCTTCCTCCATGCATTCAGCTATCCCGTAGACTTCAAATTCGGCACGCGACCAAGGTGTTTGGAAACAGTTTCTTTCCATTAACTATATAGGACTGGAATGCATTGCCCTCTAACGTGGTCAACTGCAAATCCAAGTTGAAACATTAAACTCAAGGCTTTAGTAGCATTACTGACTATTAAGACATTAAATATTCCCATCCACACGCTGCGCAAGCTGGTTTGATGTGTCCAGGAGGACATTAGTTGACGGCTGGCGAATACACAAAGATACGGAAAGTAGACACATAAACAAAAGACAAAGAACATGACCAAGAACATCGCGAGTTAATTTCAAAATTTAAGTAAGATTGATAAAATAAACCCAGAATAGAAGAATGGTACATGGCTGACATCCGAGCAGATCAAACTTACATAGCTTTCCGGGACTGTTTGTTATTCCTGAGCAGTCTAACGCAACGGACAACAAAATGGCCCAATGCAACGACAACGACATGGACGACGAGAGGTGACACCGCGGCACTACATGTACATGTACACGTACACTAGCATGCACCGCACACACGCAGTATAATAATAGCAGCAAGCTCAGCGGGCGCTAGCTGATGTGGTTTTTAATTTTTCGGAACCAGTCTATACAAATGCTATTACCATTATCTACTATGGTTGGTGACCAGACTTGGTAAATCCGCACGTTTGCAAAGCGGAAACGTCAAAATTCAATTTGTTCAGAAAATGTCTTAATTGTTGTAAGCAATGGTGATACGAATAAGATGAATACAAAAATACTGTTTACCGCATCAGTATTTTAAAATGCTAATTATTTTATAATTTTTCAATGAATTTTAATTCAGAATAGCATTTTTATATATAAAGGTTGTTAAGCCCCGACCTCGCTTTGAGGTAGCGTGGCCGAGTGGTCTAAGGCGCTGGTTTTAGGCACCAGTCATTTCGATGGCGTGGGTTCGAATCCCACCGCTGCCAATGATTCTTCTTTTCACACAATATTTTTTAGCATACCCGGTGCTATGGAGGACGAAAATTGACCATCTGCTTTTCCGCTGTCAGAGTAAAAGAAAAACAGATTTTATGTTCTGGTAACATGCAGTTTCGACTTTTCTACTTGTTTGCCACCTCAAAGAGCAGAACGAGCATTGTTTGGTTATGCATTTTTCTATTTTTCTGCTTTTCTACTTCAAAAAAGGCAGATTTTACTTTTTCTTTGTTCGCTGACGGCCAAAAAGCGGCCACCTGCTTTTCTCCTTTCGAACAGGCAGAAATGAGGATCGAACGTTTGACAGCAACCGTGAATTCTACGTTTTTGCTTGTTTTGAGGAGCAATTTTACATAGGCGGCCAAAAAGTGGCCGTCTGCTTTTCTACCTTCCAAGGGTCGGGAACCTCAGGTTACGACCATTTCCTTTCTTGGGGAATGAAGACGTATAAACCAATAATTACAGTCCACCCTATCTTTTACAATGAAAGATCATGTTTTCCTTGGACTGAGCAAGCTTGTGTGTCTATTGGATGACAGCTGCAAAACTGTATTTCCTTTGACTTTTGAGATGATTTTCTCTGCCTCATAGGGACACTGATACTGCCATATGGGATTTGTCCACAGAAAACATGATTAAACATTGATTTCTATACATCTTCAATCCCCCAGAACGGAAATGGTGGTAACCTACAGCGGCGCTGTACGGTCTTTGTTCATGACGCCATTTACGGCCCATTGAGGACAGAAAAGCACATTGCCAGTTTCCGGCCACCTATGTAAAATCTGCTTCTGCGGTATCAAAAAAGCAGAAGAGTTGAATTCGCGGTTGTCGTATGGTGTTCCATATGTGCCATCCGGCGTCGCATTTTTCAACCGGCGTCGCATTTTTCGACGGGCGTCGCATTTTTCGACTGGCGTCGCATTTTTTAACTGGCGTCGCATTTTTCGACCGGGCGTCGCATTTTTCACTACTTCATCGGAAAGACCAATGGATCTCGTCCATCACCAGTACCGCCAGCTTATTATAAAACACTCGAAAACTAGTGTAATGAAGAATGAAGTTATCTGTTGTGGAGATTCTCACACGCACGGCAACATTTGTCACCAAAAAAAAAGAAAATTAGACAGAAACGCTTGTACATGTACGTGTAACCCCAGGGTCAATCAAGAAGCAGCAGCTACGACGAAACAGCCTTTTCAAACAGTGACACTTTTCAAACCCAAATCTACATGCAGTTCTCAAGACCTTGGGAAGTCATTTCGTTGAGTAATAAACACAAGCCCCCCCCCCCACAAAGAAAGATAAATGATCTCAAGCCCATGACCAGACGGCCTCCACCGGGGGAATGCCTGAACCATGGACCATTGCCTGAACAACTTCAAATGTGTGAAATACCTTTCTACTACTGTAATGAAAAAATAAGATCAGTCTTGGCTTCCTCTGGACAGATTTTCATGGTTCAAAAAGTGTTTTCGGAAAACTGTGCGTGATTTTGTATTGCTGACAACTTCTTTCAACCAAGAAAACGTAAAATTTCTCAAAGTTATGGTGCGTGACATTTCTTCGCCAAGAGTAGTTACATTTTAAATTGTAGACCGTACTGCGATAAACGCTCCCTCGGGAAGCATGTCTGCAAGATGGCAAATACCATACCAACCAGAGTTAATCGACGCATACATGCTAATTTAGCCGTTTCCATAATCATTAAAAATATGTACACACACTTTTAGCATCCAAGTCAACAACTTCAGGTCTGGCTGGACCAAGGTTGACCATTGATGATTAATGGCTTATTCACACTGAAAGGCGACGGCGGTTGAAAAATGCGACGGCGGTTGAAAAATGCGACGTCCGTCGAAAAGTGCGACGCCGGTTGAAAAATGCGACGCCCGTCGAAAAATGTGACGCCCGTTAAAAAATGCGACGCCGGACGGCACATATGGAACACCATATTGTCGTCAAAACGTTAATCCACTTTCCTGCTTGTTTGACAGGTAAAAAGCAGATGGCCACTTTTCGGCCGCCATCAAAAAGAGGAAAGTAAAACTATTTTTGTAATAACAGAAAAGTGGAAAAATGCATTACAATGAAATGGCCATTCTGCTTTTGAGGTAGCAGAAAAGTGGAAAAGTCAAAAATTGCATGTTACAAAGACGTAAAATCAGTTTTTCTACTATATTCTGATAGCAAAAAAGCAGATGGCCACTTTTCTTCCATACTTACAAAAGTTACGCGGTCAAGTTTATACTTGGATTTTCTAGTTGAGATCTTTCACAGCTTAGGGGATCCATTTGTTCTTGCTGATATTTGCATTGTAACTTAAAAAGTTTCTCACGTAATGTCAAGTAAAGCAATCCATTCATCCGGTTTCTCTAATATGGACAAAGACCTCTGACAACAAATATAAAACCTTTCAGTAAACAAGCCCTCTCATTTATTATTATTTTTATTTGATGCTCATTTTGTACACGCGTAATGTTTTCTGTGTTTTGTCATTTCTTTTGTACTGTTTCGTTTGTTTCATATAATGGCATGTCTGAAACAAACTTTAACTGCTTTCCAGGTTTTGCCACCTCTAATGGCCCAATATCACACGCATTGTTGCTGGCCACGAGGAGGAAATAAATGTAATGTGACGAAACTGAGCTGAATTTGGACATGCATTTCAGTGGGAAACAGTTACAAAATGTAAAGCCAAAGCGAAACCATCAAATGAAACTTTGCCCAAAAATAAAGATTACTGTTTCTCTATCCTATTACCCCTTCAGTATGAATAAACAAAAAAATACGTAAAAGCACCAGTGGGATTTTATAAAGAAAGAAGAAAACACTTATTATATCAGATTTATTACAAAATATCGTACTTGTATTTATTTTTCCTGGCAGAAGATTCTCTAGTGCATTTGTGCAAGAAGTAATCTTGCAAAAGCATTCAGTACATCTTTTAAAAAATGCGGTTTCTTTAAACCGCATAAAACATGTATTTACATTTGAAAACTGCATTCCTAATATTTCTATTTCTTCAGTATTTTAAAGCATGTGTGTACCATTGATTTCCTGATGTTCATGGTGGGCTGAATCAGAAAGTATGAAAGACTACAAATGAGAATTTCAAACCAACAAGAGGTGGCAAAACCTTCAAAGAAATAGCTTTTGTAAGGCATGTCATGAACAACACAACACACCATGAAACACTACAATAAAAGTAACCAGTGGGAGATGCAAAATAAAAACAAGTAAGGAAGCATTTTAGGATCTACAGTGTTGTGTACAAATGGTAAATACAGATATGGAAAACAATGGAATATGTAGCGCGAAATCAGGACAAAAAGGATGTGTTAACACAAATTAGAAGGTAAAATATTAACAGAAGATATGACTTAAGTTAACATTTAAATGTAGTATAATCCTTTGAAAGACAGCGGTAAACATCTTCCATATTTCAGTTTCAGAGAATTTCATATTGTTTTAAAAAGCAGTTGTTTTCTGTTGGGGTATATGAAAATATAAGGTGATCATGCTCTGATATTATAATTATGTAAACTGCAATTAGGTATAAATATCTGACTCTAAGAGTATGGCAGCAAACTATTGAAATATTTATATACTAATAATAAGTATCAACACCGAAGTTTGCATATTTCTCTCAATGAAAAATCTGTAAAATATAAGAGTGAAAGTCACATGATTATCACATATTCAGATTATATTCAGAACACATCCTATTATAATACTATGTACTATATTTCATTCTGATCATTTTTGTCTTGGCATTTCTTAGGAATTCATAGTAAGATTCACTGATTAAGAAATGATTTTTTCTGAATCATGATGGTTTACTGATGTATTAAGGACCAGGAAACAGCCATAATAATATGAAACATATGAGTGTGAACCAATTTAAAAACACACACTTTAAGTTCCATTAAACAGGAAACTTCCACTGAAGCAATCGTTAGTAACTAACTCTGAAGAAATCATGTTATTCAGACTTTTTGAAGAATGATGATACTTTAGTTTGTTTTGGAATAGTTTTCTCTACTACATACATGTAGATATTTGTCCAAAACCAGAATCTAACAGCCTGAATCTAACAGTGAAGCCTACTGAAGCAAGGGCATCCAACAGCCTTTTGATCTTGCTCTGATCAAACAAACTCCAACAGAAATTCAGCAACTCTTACACGCTGATGTTCTTGAATCTAGCATGGTAAAGGATAATTCACTCAAAATAAGCTCTATTTATAATGATGAATGGAGCACAAAATTTCAAAACCTCTGAGCAACTTTCATCATGACTCAATATGTTTTGGTATGACAATATGACTGTCCCTGATAGAAAAACATGTGGACCACACTAGTGTCTGGAAACAGCCAATGAAGACAGGGATCCAACAGGCAACTACAAACATGGCTTGATGTAGTTGCCCAACTGATTCTTGGTTGGCATGGTGACCGAGTGACTTGTCTGGCAGCATCAGAGTCTGGTACCCATATTGGTTCAGTATGTTCAGAATTAACATCGGAGCAAAGGAAATGGCAGCTTTGGTGAACAATGCATTGTAACCAAACACGCTGGAAGAGATTGGAGTTCTGATCCCAGGACAAAAAAAACAAAGAAATAAAACTCTTAATCTGAAGTTAGAAAGTCTCGCAATCAAGTTTATTGAACAGTCACATACATGTACGTGTAGGAACATTTTTAACACTTTTTTTGAAGTTTGGCAATGTTCATTTTTGTAATTTTTTTAGGTCAAACCAGACAAATTTATAGCTCTTTCCCCACCAACGCAACTAGATTTCCTAAAACCTGTCAGATTATGAGGTAAAGGGGAGGGGTCAAATGGGGAGGGAGGGGTAAGAATTAAGACAGTCAAAGTGATTACTACTGAGAAAAAAACTAGTTCCACCATATTTTCTAAGGCATAACAGCAAATCTTCTCATAGATCCTAAGCTTATCTGCTACAACAAGCCAATAGGCATGGGGCACGTGAGAAAAGAACAAGCACGCAAAGGGATCAGCTGGCAGGTCATCCACTTTGGTGCCCTTCTCCTAGAGAAAATTAGGAGCAAGAGAAAGAGAGTACAGAAAAGTCCCCAAACCACACACACTTTTAAAGTAGCTGATAGTCATCATAGATTGTTCACAAATCTCTTGTAAATGACTATACTGTGCTTACCTTCTATTATATCTGTGTTTATCATTATCAATGATATCTGACAGGGGGAGAATAACAAAGGCACCCATAGCTTCGGGAACACATCTGAAATTTTAAAAAAAGAAAAGAAAGAAATTGTTTTACAAAAAAGAATTGTTCATTCCCAACTACACAAATTCTGCAAATGATTGAGAAAAATCGTCAGGCTAAGAGGAAAATCTTAATTTGTTACCAGATGCAATTTAGAATACAGATGTACTAAACTGAAGTTGAAACTGGTCATGCTGCTGTTAATCACTGCACGAGGCGAAATTTGTAAGTGGGTACGCTCAACTGGAAAACTGGTACAACGACAAACACAGAAGGAAACTGTACACGTACACTTCAATGAGAGTTACACATGTAGAAGACTGAACAGACAGTCACAACAATACACAGACAGGAGGGAATTTCGAGCCAGTTTACAAGAGGAAGCCCACAGTAACATTTTCATCTCGGTTTGAATCCAGTGCAAGGATGGGCTGACCACCAAAGAAATTACATACATTGCACGGTATCTGAAGAAATTCTTCATCTTTTTACACAGCGCATGAAACATTATGTGGCGTTAGAACTAACAGGCAGAAACATTTACGCTAACATACATGTCAATGAGGAAGAAGCAAGCCAGGATCCAGGTATGAGTTTGTCCAATCGCAAACATGGCGACACCGCTGACAGTCTTGAGGACAAATGAGAACAGCATGAGCTTGTAGTAACCGAATGTCCCTGCCACTGGGCCTAACGTCAGTACTAGCACCTGGGGAGGATCCACACATAAACTTGTTTGATACCTGGTGAGCAGTTTGTACAGCTGTCTTTGAACAAAGAAGTTCATAAGTACATGTACTTCGTCCGAACTCCCGAATGAACTTGCAAGATTCTGTCAACTTCAAAATAGCATAGTGATCCAGTGACACTTGTGTACACTGAAGCAGATACATGTATGCAGTACGGTATGATCTGGCCCCAAGCAAAAGATGATGCCCACGAGAAAGTTCTGAATCTATCAAAACATTGTACAGACTGGTAATTACGTGTATTTTTTACAAAAATATGGGTGCACGTAGTGGCCAACTCCTACATTTGGTTAGTTTCTACGCTAGAGTGCCCCTTCAAACTCTCCCACTCTAGTCAAGATTTTGTGATAGCTTTCTGCACTCAGTCCTACCACGTGATACCTATACGGGTGCAACACACAACAGGATAGACACGGATGCTGTGTGTACTGACCTGAGGAAAAACAAACGCAGATCCATACAACACCCTCCTGACTAGCGGGGGAAGGTCAGTTGAAGGGATGAGCTGGTCGGCAAAAATGGCCAGAAAATTGGCTTCATATGTAACGTGAAACACCTGACAGAAGTTTACTGTTACAAAGGAGAGGAAATTCCTCTCACAGACGATTTGCTTGAATTGGGTCCAGACCCTGAGACTGGTTGATGAAGAAGAGCTCGCTGAATCACTGGCTTCAAATGAAGCATCATCAACCTGTATGTCGTCGTACATGGTTACAACATTTCGACCAGTATAATGCATGGCTAGCCAGCTAACAAGTGCAAGCACTAGGCAAAACATTTGGAATGCTCTGAAGTTCTCCAGGCTGGAAGAGACAAATTCTGCACCCATGACACTTGTGGCTCCGAGAAAAGATGCAACCTGGCAGTACTTGGTGAGGCGCAGACGGTCCTCATGCTTGGAAGAAATCTCGGCGTACATCGCGCCAAGAGCCAACAACACAAATGTGTACAATGTATCATATGCGCAAAGTGACACCATCAGATGGACACCCACAAGCCAGCTGTTGTCATGGTAATTTCCCCATGGAAACCATGGCAACAGAAAACAGATGCTAAAGAGTGGAGCTCCATACATGACAGCCAGTCTCCGGCTGCGGAAAATTCTTATCTGGGAGTTGTCCTGCCAGTAGGCAAACAGGGGATCATTTACCGCATTCCAGACAAGATACACCACTTGGGCAAATGAAAACCAGGAATCGGATATATGATAGTGGTTCAGAAACAGCTTGACGTAATAGAACTGGAACACAGATGCTGTCAATTTGTTGCCAAATACTGTTGAAGCATAGGCAACAGAGTTCATATGGAGTTTGCAAGCCATGGTGTTCACGTGCTGAGGATGGAATGAGAGAAACTCTTGACCACAGGCAAAGTTTTATGCCTTCAAATGGAAGACTTTGATCTACTAGTGTGGCTGTGTTGCTACTTGTCTTTAAAGTCCTGAAAGTGGTGGAATTAAAAATAATTTGCATTAATGTACACTCCAGGTAATGTTGACCTACTTAAAACAGTCAAATTGTGTATACTTCACATTAAAACTGTGAGAGATAAATCAAAAGAATGAAAACTGTTGCCAAACTGCATGGTGACAGAATCCACTTGTGTTTACCACTTGTTTACACAATCAATTTTACTATAAACACCAACTTACTATAAACATAAACAAATCCACTCTAGTTTTCAAACCTGTAATTCTTGCGAGATCCTGAATCCCCGATCCTTTTTTTTTTTAAATTGATCCCCAAATTATGCTCTATGTAAAATTGTTGGTGTTTATGTATTCATGATATTTGGGGATATTCAAAATGAAAGACTTCAGGGGCGGATCCAGGCAATTTTACAGGGAGGGTCGGGCTGGAAATTTTTGTGTGTGTCTCATTTTTGCAGACAAGCAGAAATGATGACGAAACATTACAAGGTAAACATTGTTTCCAATGGTACTGGCCAATTACCTTTGTACACTTCAGTTATTTTTTATTTTTCCTATTTTTTACATTTTTTCGGTCTCAGAGCAGGGAAGAGGGGCCCTCCCCTCACCCCAGGATCTGCACCATGATTTTATTTAAATACTCTCACTTGAATTGGTCAAGAACACAAACATCTTTGACAATAACTATCCAGCTGTGTTCGGCATTATATAACTGTTTGAACAACATTTCCAGATTTATTTCAGTAAAACCGGTGAAAAACTGGGCAGAAAATAGGCCTACCCGTGAACACTTTCTTTGAGTCAACAAGTGCCAAGATCCGTCGAACACAGAAACCGGAACTTGCTTCCCCCGGGAATTGCACGAATATATCCTGATGATAGTCTTAAGGTTGTACCATCATGTGTGGCACGCTTAAGTAACATCTTGAATAAATGTTACTTAGGTGTGCCATGGACAAGAATTTACATAATATGAGCACAACTGGATAGTTATTTTCAAAGATTTTTGCTGTCCCAAATTGATTTTGGTAGGGATAGAAAAGTAAAATCTTTCCCAGGCGTTCTCTGCACACTTCAAAAGCTCCATACTACAAACATACAACTAGTCTGTAGCTGCAGACTGGGCCAAATAGAAAATACAAAGCCTACAGCTTAGAAAGTCATTCAATGAGGTAGAAAGTTTAGCTGTTCATAACTCGGTTTTCCAAGTATACGTACATGTACACATGACCGCAAGTAACCACTGTCGATACATGATCACTTCCGCTTCCCCGGGCCGAGTGGTACGTGCACGTTTTCGTGTATACTTACAATGTACATATCGCGTTGTCTACGTGGCATACTCGATACGGTACAGTGAACATGCACGTGTGTTATCACGCTCCGCCGGCTTTTATGCATATGATTGGAAAACTTGATATTATTACCCAGAGGGTAGGCTTTGTTTTATCCATTTTTCCTCACGCATTTCTTTTCTTCCTCCTCCAGCTAATTGTGTATTTGTCCTATGGTCAAAGTACTAAACCCGCGCGGCCTTGGCAGTATCGCTTCTCACATGCACACCAGCTGCATGTAGTATTGGTGTCGGTGCCGGTGCGTATGGGCGGGTGCGGGTTAGCGCAGCGAGCAGGAATCGAACCTAGCTCCAAGGTAGTATAGTAGCCTAGTCGTAGCCCCTTACTTCTGAGATATGATTGGAACATCATAACGTCCTTCTTCCTCTGGATTGGTTGAACACTACACATGAACTTTCGGACTCGCCAGTTGCTGACCGGCAGAATTTCTCTCAGGTTTTCCAACCTCAACACCTTATTTAATTGGTCTTCGCATTGGAGGAAGCCGACAAATTTAATGTGTAGCGGTAGCCTACTAAAAATGCCAAACGAACGAAAAATTTTGGCGTATCCACTGGATGTGGTATTTGAAAAATATATGTTTATACGTTGCGTACAATAAGCAATTCATTAAAATGAAAAGGTTGTAGATAATTGAAGAAAAAAATGACAATTTATAAAGTTTGAAAACACAATTTTCTGCATAGAGTGAACTTCCGGTTACTTTTGTATGTGTAAATTATGGAACGTCTTGTAAGGATGATTCTCGGCATGAAACTACTTAACACACACTACGAAATTGTATACAACTAGAATTGTGTGCTTGAAATTATTGGAAAAAGGAAAAATATAGAACGCAATGGACCGCAGAGTAACAAAACTGGCTTGATTTTGCAGGGGTCATGGGGTCGACTAAAGAGTAGGGGGGGAAGAAACAAAATACAAGCTTCAAGCTGAGACCAAGCATGTACGTATGTGCATGCCCATTTTTATTTCTGCGAGGAAAAAAAACTTTTTGAAGCTCCATATTAACCCGTGAATAGTTCCAACTCTACACCATTTCGTGGTCATAGCTTGCAGTTTATAAGTTGCATTTTATAAATGCCGTTACTGCTCTCCCTTTAGGGCAAAAATGATAGAAAAATATAAGGAAACAAACATTTGAATCATAATTTTATATGAGATTCCACGAATAAAAAGTACCCTTTGAAAGAATAAAATTTCTAAAATAACCATACACCAAGAAGCTGGTACATCATTGAAATATAATATACCTTCAAAACCCAAATTTGCCTGCCTTTAATTTGTACACTTGGCTTGTAAATCTGTTCTATTTAAAATATGAATTTAAATAAATTAACCAATCAAAGAAATGCTCAAATGACAGGCATTTCTAGGAATGATTTCCACAGAGATTTATCAGCCACAACCTTTTTCTCCGACTCACTCTTCCAACAAAGTTTGATATCTGAAACAAAACATTATTTTCTACTCCCTAAGATTGACAAAATCCAGGAGAATTTTGCCTCCTCTTAAAAATTGGGCTAAGTGAAAGAATCAAGCAGTTATACAGTCTGCTTCTTGTTTGGTCTGATTTTCAGCATATCCAGACTTATTTGTTTCTAACAGTGTAGCTGTAAATTCAGATTAAAAAAAAATCCTTTACAACAGACAGAAAAGCATCTTCAAGACTCAAAGCTATCCACCACCTATGTTTGAAAAAAAAGCAGCAGTTGTTTCCATTTCAAACAAATCCCAGTCAAAAAACTATAGGTCTCTCTCAAATGACGTCACTCCCTACAGATTGCATCAGCATTTTAACTTCAAAGTTTTGTGATGTACATCAGCTATGCTGTTTTTCAAAGATATTTGAATCAACACACGTGTAAGTTTAGAACATTTGCACACTGCATGCACACGCACCTGTCGATATTGTATATGCAGTTGTAATTTTCCTTCAAAGATGGAATCCAATGAGAGAGATCTAGTTAGGTTTTTTAGGTGCATTTAGCATGGTAAGAGGTTATTTATACAAAATCCTTGCAAGCTTAGTGATTTGTGCTTGATCAGGTCTGGTAATGTACGTACAATGTAAAGAGTGTGATACATCAAGTGGCAGCACTCTAGTTGAGACCATCAAAGTGAAGTCACAAGTAACAGGGTGAACAATGACAAGAATGCCTTCGTAATATTGCATCTGAATAGCTTGCAACTCAAATTCGAACTTGGAGGTCTTGTGTGCGTCCTCTGACATTCTTGTTTGGTCTTATGATGGTCTTAAGAGGTCTCAACTTTCTACATGAATACTTCCAACTGGGACTCATTATCTCAGCGGCTTTCCTCACGATTCAATGTGTTTTGGTATTACAATATGGCTTTTTCTGATGGAGAAAGGGTACCAGACTAGCATCTGTACACAACCGATGACAATGGGGATACAGCAAGCCAGCAAAAACATGACTTTGTGTAGTTGCTCCATCGAGTCTGTGTCAGTGTGGTGATTCGGTGTCGTGTCTTGTAGCATGAGAGTCTGGTACCCGTATCGGTTCAGTGCATTCAGAATCACCATGGGAGCAACAGAAGCAGCAGCTTTGGTGAACAGCGCATTGTAACCAAACACGCTGGAAGAGATTGGAGTCCTGATCCAGAGAGAAACAACAAGTACACAAAAACAAAAATATTACACTTTGATTTTGACTTTAGTCAGCTTAAACTACAGATATTCTTAGTTAAATATTTCACAAGTGGAAATGAATCGAAAGCCCTCAAAAAAAACATATCAAACAAAGAGACGGGTGGTTGTATACATTTAGCAAGAGTTTGACTCACCTGCAGGAAAATGAATATTTCTCCTCTTTTATAAAACAAGGCTAAGAAAACACTAGTGAGTCCACAGCATGTTCAGGAACTTTTCTCTAAACATGTAAAATTATTCTTACCTCCTATTGTATTTGTCCTTATCGTAATCAATGATATCTGAGAGGGGTAGATTGAAGAATGAAAAGATAGCATCAGGAACACACCTGCAGACAGAACAATAAATTGACTTTTAACAGAATGTCAATGAGATCATTTCAAATAGGGGGCATTTCAATTAAAAACTTTATTGGACTTGAGTAAAAGACTGCAGCTTTATAAAACACAGTCCACACTGTGTAGTTTACGGTGTGGTCTGTTTTAATTGCCAGAAATCAATAATTTAGGCACTGAAAAAACTAACCAGTTTTTTTCTTTTAAGTGTTTAGATGGGGATGTTTTTAATTGTCAAGTTATCAAAACAAATAATAAATATTTCCCGAATAAAACATTAATTTGCAGGTTTCTTTCACTCTATTCCTCAAAGGAAGAACATCCACTGAGCTAAAACTGGTTAGATTTAGATCTTTTTCCTATCTGCCTTGAGCAGAAGCACCCCCCATTGGCTGAAAAGAGCTGTGTCGGTGGGGAGTGTTCATGCTGTTGGTAATGATGTGACCATAATGTGTGCATTTCATAGTCATTTGTGAACCAGTGAAGTGCAGATCCCACCAAAAGAGACTCTGTTACCAAGAAAATTGCACCCTCTCCGGGTCCAGCTCGCGGGTCATAGGACTGATGAAAGCAAAAAGTAATGTACATAATCCTGCTGACGTGAGTCGCACAGGAAAACTGTGATTGAGAGGTCTGAAAACTAAACACCGATATGCACATGATAAAGATAATCAACGCGTACATATCAATCAGGAAGAAGACTGCCAGAATCCAGGTATGAGTTTGCCCAATCACAAACATGGCGACACCGCTGAAAATCTTGAGGATGAATGAATACAAGACGACCTTGTAATAACCAACCTTCCCAGCCACGGGTCCAAGCATCAGCACCAATACCTGGGGAAAGGAAATTCACAAGAGTATCTCACAATATACATAAGTAAAATGCAATTTATACTGCGCTGTGATTCGTTTCACCGCAACCCCTACTTAAGCAATAAAGGTGTCTTCTTGAAATCTGTCTCCGACTCTGTGCAACAAACCCATGGGTACTATTTTTCCCAAATCAACAAAATCAGGGCTTGAGCTCATAAGCCTCAGTTGAAGTAGTCTAAGCCAGGCTTACTCCTGAGCCAACCAAGCTACTGCCGATCCCCAAGGATGGATCGTGCATTAAGACATCCCGAGTGAGCCAAGGCTTTGGTATTTTGTAATATGAAACTCTGTAACTGCCACTATCCACAGGACCATGCTTGCATGGAAGTTATCTCGGAAAAGGTAGATGGTACGGCAACCATGCTGTAAGGTCGTGGCATAAGGTGACGGGGGGGGGGGGAATTGGAGCATATGCCCCCCTACAAAAAAGCCTTACCACACTGGAAAATTTGAAATACAAATAACGAAGAAAAATTTCAATTTCGCCCCACCTCCTTGACGTCTAGTCCACTAATCACCCCTTTACGATAAAAATCTTGGTCTTGGCTTTGCTACTGTTGTAATATACGGAGTACATCTGAATGGTTAACAAGCACAAACTTACCATTTCTGTACAGGATTGGGAGAGAGTGCACCTAAGTATATTACCAATAAACTTACCAAGCGCTTTAGACTGTACAGCAAATGAGTTCAGAGTGGAAACTTGGATGGCTATACTGACCTGCGGTAAGACAAATGCAGAACCGTATAGCATCCTTCGCGCCCGCGGAGGTAAGTCACTTGACGGTATCAGCAAGTCGGCAAAAATGGCCAAGAAATTGGCTTCATATGTGGTGTGAAGTATCTGACAGAAGTTCATAGTCACAAAGGAGAGGAAGTTTTTCTCGCAGACAATTTGCTTAAATTGGGTCCAGGCCCTGGGTCTCGTCGCAGAGGACTTGCTCATTGAATCACTGGTATCCGGCGCGGCATCATCAATAGGAACACTGTCATACATAGTCACAACATTTCGACCAGTGTAATGCATGGCTAACCAACTCACTAAAGCCAGTACTAGGCAAAACATTTGGAATGCTCTGAAGTCTTCCAGGCTGGAAGAGACAAATTCTGCACCCATGACACTCGTTGCTCCGAGAACTGACGCAACCTGGCAGTACTTGGTAAGGCGCAGACGATCCTCGTGCTTGGAAGAAATCTCAGCGTACATCGCGCAGTGAGCCAGCAGAACAAATGTGAAAAGTGTATCATAGGCACAGAGCGACACAGTCAGATGGACACCCACAAGCCAGCTGTTGTCATGGTAATTTCCCCACGGAAACCATGGCAACAGAAAACAGATGCTGAAGAGCGGGGCTCCATACACGATGGCCAGTCTCCGGCTGCGGAAAATTCTAATCTGGGAGTTGTCCTGCCAGTAGGCAAACAGGGGATCATTTACCGCATTCCAGACGAGATACACCACTTGGGCAAATGAAAACCAGGATTCAGATATGTGGTAGTGGTTCAGAAACAACTTGACGTAATAGAACTGGAACACAGACGCTGTCAGTTTGTTGCCGAATACGGTTAAAGCAAAGGCCAAGGAGTTCATATGAAGGGTGAAAGCCATGGTGCTAAGGAGTCAACGAACAAGATGAGATGGTGGACACTCTTGTATCCTTGAGTTTGAGTTGCTGCAAGACAAAGCATCTAAAAGTGATTGAATTGTATGTAAGTCCGAGAGATTAACTACATTTACAATCAATACGAAACACTGTTAAAGACATTAAACATGTACGCTGTTCATTTTTTAAGAAGACATACCTACTCAGCAATATTGTGTTTAAGGATGAGTGGGTGACAGACATGATGCCAAATCAATGTGGGACTGCAGATGCATATCCCATATGACACATATGTACACTGACAGTAAAATAACAGGTACATGTAAGAGTTCATATATGGACATTCTCGAGGTCGGAATGATGTCACTGATTCTTGATTCTTCTCTGTGATTGGTCAATTGATGGCTGTTCCTTCTTTCACACTCAAAACTCAAAGGGGCAAAAATAGGGTAGCGGTCTACGGGAAAAATGTGAATCAACTCAAACTCTTAACCTTTACATCAAATGTGCCTGGAATTTCACTATTTATGCGTTATAAACATTTCCCACACTGTACGGAAAAGGTTTTAGTGTTGCTGCCAAAAAAAGAGGAGAATGTGCAAATCCCTGTACAAAGCGAATGGAGAGTTCCCCCTTTGCCCAGACATGAGAGCAATAAATGGAAAAACCTCCGACCTCAACAATCCCTAATTTTTTCCTCAAATTTTTATATCAGCCATCAGAAAGTGCTAACCTGTTCTAAAAAGTTTGTGCACATAATATCAAGTGATTTCTGCATATGAAACTCTTTACCCAAAACAAAGTAAGAATACAAATGGGGCGGTTATCATGGGAGAACTAAAATAGGAGTGGACAGGGTTAAATCTGCCATTCAAAATATCTTAATACTTGCACACAACGACTACTTGCATTGTTAGTGTTACCAATCTGGGCCCAGCCATGGAGGTTTCCTACCTCCACGGCCCAACTTAATGGCACTGCTTACTAAAAACAACTCAAGGTTGTTAACACTTAAGATTAGAGGTGGCAGCGTGTCAGTTTCAGCAAGCGTTTAAGTGCAATCTTGAACTTGCGCAAATTTACTGTACTCCACCCTATGTTGATTTGCCTTTGAATATTAACATCCATTCATAGGATAATCATCTCAGAAGAGAGTACAATAAATCTGCGGAAGTAGGCACAGGCCTGTGCCGTAAACCATGCGAAAACATACGGGCCCCGGTCCTGATCCTGCGGCATCAACTTCATGAGGCTTGAGCCTCGAGGACAACTGTAGCCCTTGTGCCAATACCCCTCTATGTGTACTCAGAGTTGATATAATGCCGTTATTTTCCTCCGAACCACAGTAGTTGTAAAACTTAAAAGTAACCAGTAACTCAGTGCTGAAAACGACGAAAGAATTTGTGACAAAATCAGTGCGGTCACGAAAAAGTTCACATTTTGAGTGTTTGTCAAACAGCGCCCTCTAGAAATACATGTACAACCTAAAGAACTTGTTACTCCAGAGGTCATTAGCAATGACCGTGGCTCGTTTGAAATACGGAACTGGCTCATTAATTGTTTACTGTTGTCAGCAAATAATTTTTCACCGATTAAGTTAATGAGGCTACTCGTTTTCAGGTCACAAGTTCATGCATTAAGTTATGGCATAAATACATAATCATCACCACAAACAAACTCGTGATTGTTCAGTACATTTTTTTCAGTCTCAGGCTTTTTTCGTTTTGCGGGTGATTTTTTATGTTTTTTTTTTTGAGCATGGACTTCTGATGACAGAATCATTCATTCTCAAATACCCATCCCATGATCCTGCAATCAAGCCAAGAGCTTGGCATTGGCGTAATTAAAATGATAAGTGTGGTGAGGGGGGGGGCGAAGTGCAGTGACAACTGTCTAAAGAATAAGACTTTCCCAAGGCGAGTCATCCTGTGCATTGTTGTCAACCTACCAAATTGTTTTGGAAAGTTCTATCTCAAAGAGATCTTAGCCGCTTTTATTTTCTGTAATAGCGCTGTAAAACTGTTATTTTACTCGTGGTCCTTCTACATTTTTGTAGTAAATGAACCTGTTTCCAGTTTGGTATGGCCGACGTGAATTGGTTTTGAATGCAGTTGCATGTGATTTTTCCTTGAGGTCTGGTGAAGTCTCTCTTGATTGTTGAAGAGCGCCAATGTTTAAGTGGCAGATGTGTGTGTTATTTGTTCATCTTCCTCAGTATTGTCGAATGAGCCTCGGTTTGACTCGTATGCGATCAATCATGAATGCGGAAAGAGGACTCGGGCAGCAATTCCCTTTTGAGTGGGCTTGAAGCCTGAATTTTTCATTTGCTGTCAACAGACTGTTCGTACTAACATCATGAATCTCTTTGATTTGACATCTGGTCATTTCAAATTTCTGTCTTCATTTGTTTTCATCGGCTATGAACTTTTAGGTGTTTTGATTACTGGGCAAGATGTCATTTATTATGCATTACAAAACTTGTTTTGATTCATGTTTTGAGACCTGATGAGATATTTTGGAGAATAATTCTGAAGGTTCCCACTTTAATATTGTATTGAAATTCTTTGGAAGAAATACAAAAATCAAACACTGCTCTGGCGACCTCGGGTCACATAATTGATGCTGTTTTAAGGGATGCCAATTTTCTTTCTTTGTTCCAGTATACCTAATACGCGTTCATTTTGGCCCAATCGTACTTTTTAGAACATGCTCACACACTATTTAGCTGTTTGTTTCATCAACTTACTAGCATGGAGGCTGAATTTTTATATCCTGTTTGGATGTTTAGTTTTAAACAATTAAAAACCCCAAAAGCAGCCATAGTTCTGAAATAAATGTAACAAACGTAATTATCAAGTCAAACTGGTTTTTACATACTTTCAATCCATCCATCTGTTGATGCCCCAAATATTTTAAGATGGCATTTTAAGGGAAGGGAGATGCTTTTCAAAAGATTAATTTGTTTGATTGTTCAGGAATTTCCATTGTTTCAAGTGGAAGATTCTGCCCCTAGGTGATGACCAGCAATGGCAAAAACAAGAGGATAATGGTTATTGAACACTTCAGTTGCACAGCTTTTTGTTGCTTTTTTAAAAGACAAATTTTGCTATGCATTACTTGCAGTATTTACAAGTAACATCTCAAGAGAAAGCACGTCAGTAATTGTTTCAACAATCAAGTTGACCAAATGACAATTCATAAAGACCTTTTTTTTAAACTGAGTTGTACATTTATTGAAAGAAGTTGGAAAATACAGAAGTCTTGTAATCTCGCTTTACTTTTTACTGATCTGGGTTAGTGATGAATTCACACAGGGCGATAATGGGTATGGAGAAACTTATCACTGAGAAAAACTAAGGTGACAATGTTTCTTGGTCTGATATCAAGGAAAAAACTTGCAAATACTTAATGCAACCAAAGTAGGTAAAAGGCCATTTTTAAAAAGACAATAAATACATTATTTGGTAGCAGTAAATGACAGCTGTGATATTTCACACTTTGAAGCCTTGCAGACATTTTTGCAAAGTCTTCTACAATCATGAGAACCCTTGAGCTTGTACATATTTCACACATACAGCAACAATAACATGACAGTGTATGTAAAGCTCATGCATTTTGATTTGATAAAACAAGACTTATAACACGGTCTCTATGTGAGATACTCTGTAGGCAATGTCAGATTGGTCCTAGAATTCGGAAGTTTAAGATGAGAAAATTGATTTGTGATGATGACTAATCAGTGGTGTCTGATCAGAAGATGGTCTGAATATCAGCAATGCTTTCTACAAAGGCACTTTTAAACTGCTCACTTTTTCTTATCTGGATGATCCAAGTAGTGCTTCACTCAACACATGGGTTTAATACTGAATTACTCAATTCAACGCAGTTTTCAGTATTACATGTATTTTTAAAATCAATGTGAATTAATTAAGCTGACCCATTTTAAATTCTGCATAAACGTTGCCAGTAAATTTCCAGACTTAAAAAAATACTAGTACAAAAATGCTTCGAAAGATAATTACATAAATTCTGTTCACATAATTTGATATCATTGACATCATTTTAATTTGCCATTAAGTCAACTCTTGATTTCATCTTCAGCCAGCCAGTCTATCAATACTGTCTCTTTGTTGTGTTTCATGTATTCAGCTAGTTGTCTTCAATTAGTTTGTTCACTGCTTGACCATTCAACAACAGAGCACAGAAAACTGCAACTATTGCGTCGGTCCAAAAGTGCAATCTGTGAAAGTGGGAAACGAATGCAGAAGCAAGAAAAACAAGTTCTGTTTTTTTTTTTTAAGTTTGGGGAACAAAAGATTGCAACTAGCTATGATTAGGAATAGCAAAGCTCAGTCCTTAAACTTTACAAGTTACAGCTTTCAGGGGGAGAGGGGGGCATGTGCCAATCAGGCGATAAGGATTTATTCTGGCATTGTATATTGACAAATACGTGTAATAAATATTTCAGTACAGAAGTAAGAACAATTTTTGTATGGAATGTTCCGTTCTTCACCTCACGGAGGGGAACATTCCATCCATCACCTCATGAAACTATTCTTGCTACACCATTCAAAGCGTTCATTTTTGTCTTTTTTTGTTTTTTTTTGCAGTGCTGCTCACCAGTGTAAACATATGCTTTACTATGGTGTTGTGGTCTTTACAATTAAAATATTTAAATAATGTAGCATTGCATGGAGTATACGCTTCCTGACTGAGTGCACCCTCGAGAAATACTGGCTTCAAATTTCAAAGAAAACAACTTAAAAACGCATGTTCTTTTCCAGTCAACAGAGTGCACAACACTGTCACTCAATAGTTAACGCTAAATGTTACCGTGACCAAATGATGGAAGAAATATGTACACTTTTGGACACTTGGCACTAATTTAAATATTAAAATAATAATTTAAAATTATATTTTACATTGCAGTTGTATCACTGAGACAATTGAGTGTCCATAATGGCCGCATTGAAAGCTTCGTTGAATTCGGTAAAGTCCACATAGGGTTCGATGTACCCTTCTTCATCGGGCTCAGTCGGGCGTGGGCTTGCCACCTGCAGGCGCTGGAAGAGTAAGAGTTCCTCCCCGCCATGCTGAGTGTCGCTGTCGCTGGTGTTGTACCTGGAGTCCTGATTGCTGTTGGGATCGGTGTCATTCAGGTTGCTGCATGGCGTGGACACGCTGCTGCTGGTGGGTGATTCAACCGTGCTGGTGTGGGATGATGTGGGCGACATTGTCTCTGTGACGTTGATGGACAGCGGGACCATGGTCGGTGAGATGGGCAGGATCTGCTCTGGCTGGAGCAGCCGGCTCGGCTGGGGGGAAGGCGGGCTGGTGAACCCAGGCCTCGGTGGGATAATCAGCATGGGCCGCTGGCCGCTCGCGGCCTTCGGGTTGTAGGGCACCGTGACTGGATTGAACTGTGAGGTGGGACTGGTGACGTTGGTGCCCAGCGGGAAGTTGAAGTTCCGCACCAAGAGGGTGATGTCCTCGCGCTTCTGGCACTGGCTGGCCCGAGGCCCCCTCTCCAGGTAGGTGTCGTGGTGGATGCGGACGACCTTGTCCACCACGCCCTGCGCCACACCACTCAGCGTCGACTGGACGGAAAATTCCGCCGCAATCATTTTGGCGATGTCGACGTTGGCCTGCACTGTGGCAGTAGAGTCTTCTAGGGATTTATGAAGTCCACCTGTGAACATGGCTAGGAATCCAGTCATGCTGTTAAGCTGTATCCCACCAATCACTTCGGGCTCAGCTATCACTGGCTCACTCTTCGCAAGACTAAAGGAAAAGACAAATTTGTATTCTTTCAAATTCATGTGCACATTTTACAAAAGCAGAGCCCAGGTCAAAGTTCACCTGCCTACATGCATGAGCACATGGCGCAGTATCACCACTGGAGGGCTGCTACAAATATATGCACTGGGTCTCAGTCTTAAACCAAAAGATCCTTCAAAATCCACCAGGTTTTGGAGGATTGTGTAGGACTAAGGAATGTGCAGTCCAAATAATAAAACTTTACACTGGACTTGATGCTCCTTGAAAGTTAAAGTGCAAAGCGCCATTGGTTTCCTGCCTAGAGTATGATAATGGTAGATACAGGAGACTTTGTAGTAAAAAATGCTTAGGAATTCAGCTTTAAGCAAACACACAGATGTAACACCCTTCAAAATCTGAACAAGATTTGGATCTTTTTGTTAAGTTTACCTCAGAGTGGCATGTTCCTTATAGCCTCCTTTCAAGGAGTGGTCGCCGATCTGCCTGGTGGTGTTGGAGCTGCCCAGCTGATTGCCATTGATCTGTGTGATGTCAAGGCCCAGCTGTTGCAGCCTCAGTACCTCGTCGTCGTTGTGGACAGTGTGGTCGATGCTCAGCTGCTTGACAGAGAGACTACCATCTGGCTCCCTGATGCACAGGACTGTTCTTGAATCCCCTGGGAGGAAAGGAAATAAAACAGGTCTTCTGAAATGCTGGATTCGAAGCTCTGCTTGTGTCTTTCAAGAAAGCAACTGGCTTTCCGAAGACAATTACAAAATCACCTACAAGAGAACATGGACCAAACTGAACAAGCCAGTGTTGTGTTCAATCTGGTAACTGAACCAGAAAGTAGAGAGGCAGTGCTGAATATTAGGAATTAATATACACTTGACTTTCACAACAAAGTGCAAACTGAAAATTGAAAATTTTTTTGTTTGCCTTTTAGCAACTATCAAATGTACAAAATACAAAATTTGAGATTCTTTCACTGACTATAGCCAACAAGTCGGTATTTGTGGCACTTACCCACGTTAGCTACAAAGAGTTTTCCAGAGACGATGAGTGCAACATTAGCTGAAGCGCCACCAATGATCTGACTATCCAAGGCTTGTAATTTGTCAACTTCGGTAGGGTACTGTTGGTACAGCTCATAGTCGTTAAGCTCCTGTGTAGTCAGCAGAAAAAGACAGAAACAGGAAGATATCAACTGACCTTGCTCTAAGAGTCGGCCATCTTGATTTGAAAGTGAGGCACTCCCGGTCAACAATTTCTAAACATTTGAGATGTGTAGAAACAAAGATAACGCAATGGGGCAACAGATGAATTAACATCACTGTGTTCTAATGGGTAGTTCCATATTCTAGACAAAAAAAGCATTTAGGAAGGCTGTGCAGGAGTACCAAGAACAGTCATTTTGAGAGAGCATGAACCATACCTCTGGCAGCTGCAACTTGAGATTGGTCCGCTCGGCCAAGAGCTCGTCGATGCTCTCAAAGTAACTCCTCTCCACGGTGTGGAAGGCATGGTGGAGGATTTTCCTGAATGCCTCATCTTCCCTGATGTCTAGGAGCTGTCCCAGGAGCAGTTCGGCCGGCAGGCGGAGACGGGCAAAGTCGGCCACGTGCATCCCATCGTGCCCATCAAAGACGCCGTAGAGGTAGCACTCAAACTCGTTAGTCCTGAGTCAGGTGGAAAAAGATCACTTCGGGTCAAGTGCAGTTCTGACTGCGTGCTGTACAGAAGGGTTACACTTGGCCCTAAGCCCTCCAATGTCCTCAGAAAGACCTACCAAGAGGATGTGCAGGAGTTGGAGGAGTTGTGCACTACACACTTGTATAATACTAAGCTGCAAAGAAAGTACCGCTGGGTCCCTGAACAGTGATTCGCTTTGGAGAACTAAGGAACCCCCCTTACAATAAAGCCTGTAGGGTTAGATTAAATATGAAACTGGAAAGTGTTCCATATACGGACATCACTTGACAACCGATGCACAAGCCCTATGGGACTGGTCTGAACAATTTAAGTACTTCATAAGTACATGTAAATGCTTCAATATTTTATCTGCTAATTTTGGCTCTTTAGCACATGTTATCACTTTCTGACGGCTGATGTAACACCACACGGGAAAATTAGTGAAGTGTTCATCTGGAACTCTTCCTGAGAAATTATCAAGGACCAAAGTTGGGGATGCCACTTAACACACTATGTGCCGTGCAGAGAAGGATTTCAATGTGACGAACCTGGTAGACTGCACCAAAAGTTGAACCCCCTCATGCAATGTAGAATGTGCAATTTGTGACTAATTGCAAAGCAATCTTTTTGATACTCAGCAATGCAACATTTACCCAGTTGGGCCACAAACACCTGCAGCATGGTACTGTGTCACACAACAGGTCTTGAAATTCATACTTGCAAAAACGTGCTTCAAAACCAAAGGTTGCCAGCTTAAAATCTATGTAATTGTCATGCTAACCCAAAGACAGGTGAATACTATTCCAAAACAATATACATCACATGGAGATTTGGCTGGTAACCTGATTTTTCAAGCAAGGTTTTTCATGCTTAAGCAAATTTTGTGCTTAAGCAGCTCTATTTAATTGGCCCCACAGGAAATCCACCATAGCCATCGTGGCTATGGCATGTCAGACCGAGTAATCTCACCTGAAGTGGAAGAAGCGATCTTCAAACTCATGCTCTTCCTCTCGAGCACCGTCTTGTCGATAGATCTGATTGGTCGAATAGCCAATGCCAGACAGGTGGCAGACTGGAAGATCATCGGTCCAGCTTGGCGCAGGAGACTGCCAAGTAATAACAGCTTACTTGAATTTAACAAGAAACATGCAGTAAACACTCTGGCACAGAGATACCACATCAAACCAAGCTGACTGCATTCATGTAGTTTTTACAGACAAAAGTTCTGGTACAGACAGGCACAGCGCTGTAGTCCAGTCACTGGTCTTCTCTAACTGGTTTGATGAAAGCAATCTCAAAAATGTAAGCCTCAATTAATGTACAAAACGTGACTTCTTTTGAAATAATAAAAACCTGGGGACAGTTTTTCTGTTTCTTTTTGGTCAAAATGCATCACATGATTGTGTATTAACATTTGATAAAGCCCGCTGAGAAGTGATAATGCCCGCTGAGTAAATCACACACTAGCACATGGATGTGAGACAGTTTAATTCAGTCTGATTAAACCAATTATTACACGTATTAAGGCATAGTATTTCACACCATGGCCTCTGCAGACGACTGAGCTTAGCGGACCGTGTCACAATGGATGACTTGTCTCAACGGACGACTTGTCTCTCCTTTTAACGCATGAACGGTCGAGTTATCTCAACAGTCGAGTTGTCCAAAATCGAGTTGGCAAACGGTTGAGTTGTCTGGACCCTGTTAGTACTGTCATGACTGTACCAGTGTAATGCCTAGCTCTACTGAGTGGAACGTTAGTATTCTTCTTTTTTGATTTTGGATGGGATAGTCATACTAACGCTCCACACCTGTACATAGACTAAGGTGAAAACGGCTCTCAAAAATTCCAAAGACATACCAAACTATACCTCTATCACCACCTACTGGCTTCCGTAAATGCCAACGTCAAACGGTTGGGGCTTCAATGATATTTCTTACTTCAAAATCTGTCAAAATCCGACTGTTTTTGCTCGACACATGCACAGCACTTAAAATTTTCGCTGCCTCCTCCCCTTCAAATATGGGTGTGTAGACTTTCTGGCCCAGTAACTGGAGAAAATGTTGCATCCTGACCTGACTCCACTTTTCTCATCATAGGCCAGTATAAGCCTATCATCTAAATAAAATTAAAAGTCAGTCATTACAGAAATGCTGAAAAGACACAAATTCTGGATTAAGAAACATTTACCGATGTTGTTGGGAAATATTTAGAAAATTTTCTTCACTCCCCATAGACTTTGTACACAACTGCTGAAGTAGAGTCAGGGTGCAACATTTTTTCCGTCAGAAATATCATTCATTGACCCAACCGTTTGACTTTGCAGGCATTTACGGAAGCCAGTACTACTAGTACTAGTAGTACAGTACAGTAGGCCTAGGTGGTGATAGAGCTTTAGAGGTATTTTGGGCGAGTCTTGGGAATTTTCGTGAACCGTTTTCACCTTACTCTATGTACAGGCGTGGAGCGTTAGTATGACGATCCCGTTCAAAATCGAAAAAGAGGAATAGGCCTACTAACGTTCCAATTAGAGCTAGGCATGCTAGGCCTATGTAATGCCCAGGCCCGTTGAACATGTTGTTGGATAGGGTTGAAACAGATTTATTTTAACGAGGTCTTTTATGATATAAAAGTGATAATAATGCTTACCTGAGATATTGAAGATGACGACAGAATTTTCTTTCTTAAGCCTGGATGAGGAGTAGCCATGGTTAAATCATAAATCACATTCAGAAGCGAAACGGTTGTCGATCAAATTTTGGGGCACTTCGTTGGGCGCAGCCATCTTGTGACTAGCAAAACTAGCCCGGATGTTCATCAGTAAAAATCGATCACATAAAAACTTGTTCGTGTATAAAGTATCGATTCTTTAGTATTGTTTATACTTTAAACCTCAAGGTTTTGGACGCTTTCCTTGCGTAGAGAAAGTATCGACTCCTTAATGTTGTCCAAAGCGCATAATACCGTAGCTTGTTTATTGGCGATTTGTACTGTATGTCACGAATTGCTGGTTTATCTATGACGCTAGAAATTACACAAAAAACGGCAAGGAAAAGAACCTCAGCCATTCGTGTGCATTACGGTTAGCTGGTTAGTAGTGCAGGAGTATTCGTGGCAAGTACTGCATGATACTATTGATAGAATTTATTGTTGGGAGATGACAGGCATGACAAGTGGAAAGTTCCAATCATGTTAAAGCTGCAATAGGCCTGTTACGCCCCAACTATAGCAGAAGTCCCAACTATAGTTGGGACAGTCCCAACTGTAGTGCTGCAGTTGGGCTGGCCCAACTATTGTTGACCAGTGTCTGTGGGAAATGTCTCAACATTGTCCAAGTCAATGTGTCTCACACTTGACACAATTCATCAAAAATGTGGCACTTAGCCCTATGACGAATGGCATGACATTTGTAAACAATATGACTTTGGCACATGCTGGGCACATCATGCACACAGGACCTCTCTGCTGTAGTTGAACCGGCCCAACTGTAGCACTCTAGTTGGGACGGGCCCAACTATAGTTGGGACTGATGCTATAGTTGGGGCGTAACAGGCCTAAGCCTTATCGCAAATATTGAAATACTGCCTGTGTGATTTTGCACAATGGTAGAGTGTGGGAAGGAAGAAGGAGCAAACAAACAGTGCCCCTCTTTCTGTATATCCCACAGTGCCTTTCTACCTTTGTACAAAATAACCCATATGGTATTACAAGCGACAAGGCTTATGAATTATTCATAGAGTTAGACACAATTTTTCTGCAACTTTGTCAGTTTGTAGGCCTGCTGTTCTTCAACGTGTGAAAAATCTTTAGGCCTACATTCATATTTGGTCAAAGACATTTAAAAGTACACTTTTTAAAACTGTCAAAACTATCCATATAATATGCTTTCCTGGACAACCGAGGCCACTGTACTGTTGGTGTGTTGATGTCATCTGCTAGTGCTTGGGAAGAATTGAGTTCAGTGCATTCTTGAGATTGGCATGACATCACTGCAAACATTTAACATGCAGCAAAGGGGCAAATTTGGCCCAGTTTGGAGTAATTGTAGAATACCCGCCACTCTAAAAAATGACCCCTGGAATGACTGGTTACCTGGGTACAAGGTGAAAATCCCTTGAGAAGAGTGTGACACTTTGACTTGTACCTGGCTATGAGATTGATCGCACGGGGTATGAACTAATAGTTTTTCTGTTCAAACTGTGAATCCAGAGCTCACTTACTGAAAGTGAAAACATTCCTGAGAATGAGATTGATGCTTGCTTGTTGCTGTGCACAAGGAATCAGCAAAGATGACAAAATTTGTCCGTCAAAATCTACAAAAATACAACTCTTTTGTTTACTTCACTTTACTTCTTTACATGTACCTTCACTTCATTTTCCATGTGAAATATTTCATAGTAACAGTACAGTGTTACAGTGGGTGGAGGCCTCTAAAAAGTATAGCTTGTCAAGTAGAGACCCCCAGTTTTATTTATACATATGAAATACATGTCCAAGTCACAAAATATTAAGTACAAATGTAACTGTGTAGAAGGGGGGGTAGCTGGTTAGGTTCTCACAAGTGAAACTGATTTCCTGTATTACTCGTGGCAGATAAAGCCATGGTTTATTTCTTTCTTTCCAGTTCTATTTCTCTCTATCGTTCTTTGTCTTTAGGCTTTAGGTTTTGGCTTTGACTTGGCTTTGCTTTGCTTGATGCAAGATTGGGTAACATGCCAGACTAAAAAGGCGAAAAACACACCAACATTCTTGCATCAAAATGGAGATTTCATGTAACCTTTGTAAAAGACATGGTTTGGAAGAGCGCCACCAATTTTTTAAGGAAAACAGGGCTCGACACCATTAAGTTGTAATAGCGCCCTCTAAGAACTTAAGTATCTGGATTCTACAGTAACATTGAGGTTTTCTTCCTAGAATGACATCACAGTTTTGCTCATGGATATAGAAATCTCATTAACATAAAAAGCAGTAAAATACCCTTTGAAATTGTGAAATAAAAGTTGAAAATTAGGTTCAGACGTGCATTTTGAGGGTTTGTATTAAAACAAATTGATATCAGCAACCCTTTAAACTTTCCTTGTTTGTCAGGAAGATGTTGTCTTAACAGTGGTCTCATTACAGGTGTTTAGCTGTAATTATTAACCCTAACACTCCTCAATCCTTCACCTGTTGGAGGATTGAGGAGTGTTAAGGTTAATGTCAGTGACTGTGCAACTCATGCCCCGTCCTGTGTGGGTGTTATCTATAGGTTAACTGGATGTGAGTTTTGATCGTCATGTGACTCTGGGTGGCTGGACACTCCTCATGGCACTAAGACAAGAGGTCCTGTCCCTTTATCGAAAACTGCTGCGCGCAGCCAAGACATGGCAAGCAAGCACTAAGCTTATGAAGGATACCAGGGAAGAACGACAGTACATCCAGGATGAAGCACGTACACTCTTCAGAAAAAATAAGCAGGTGACGCTTTTCACTCAAAGCGTTTGAAAATTTCTTTTGATTGGTGGAATGTTTTTGCCAAGTGCTCAGATGATTAGGAAATAAGATACCTAAGTTGGTCTTTGACTTCAAGGAACCATTTTGTTTCCAAGATTTTACAGTTTCTATTTTACCACCTTCCTTGAAAAAAAAAATCTGTAAAAATTTGAGTAGACTTCCAACTTTCTAATCATGCTACCTGAAAGTTAAAATAGAGGACCAACTCAGCACAGTTTCCTTAAAATGTTTCACCAAAGACATCAGTATCATTACAAAATAGCTAGAAATGCTTGATTTCTAAAGTGCAGTGTACTTTGATAAAGAGGGTTACATGTCATCAAGTTACAGTGTATTTAGGAGATTTTTGTTCACCTGAAAAACTTGTTTTCAATTATGACAAATACTGAGTTCCAGTATTGATAAACTGCAACTTAATTACCAGAATATGAAACCCCCTTTGACAGGTGACAGATCCTGAGATGATTAGGATCTACATTCAGGAGGCTGAAGCAAGACTGGCAATGGGTAAGATGAGTTAGTACAGTGACCTATCCAGATCAGGGGGGGGGTGAAAGAAATCTTATGGGAGGGCAGTTGTATCCTTTGACTACATAGACAGGCTTTTCTCAGAAGGGGTGGCAAGACTTCCAACACATAGGGCAGTTGCTCTTTCCCGCCCCTTGGCTGCACTACTGAGTCTGTAATCTGATCTTCCATAGCAAGCAGGTGTAGAAATCTTAGCTACAAAACATCTCGGATCTTTCAAAATCCAAAGAGGTTTGGGTAAAATTAAAGATGGAAGAGGCAGCCAGACCCATCACTGAGGGGTACCCACCCCCGTTGGCAAAACCCATAAGCATCAAAATTATCTATTCTTGTGATGAACCCCTTCCCAGCTGGTACTGTGGTACCCTCTAATGCGCAAAGTTGGCAACAGGGCTGGAGGTGACCCATCATTACTTTATATGGATCTTGATGGAACGTTGAAGTGAAGTCGGGAAGGCTGTTGGCACAAATACCTTGGAAGTCAGGGTTACTAGAATATAAGTGTAAATTAGTGTCTTTCTTGAGCAATTGAGAACAAATTCCATTGATATTGTCAGCAAACCAAGCCTTACTTGTCAGCTTGATCATTTGTGCTGTACGTGTTCTTATATATGTGACCCCCCTCCGAAAAATGAGGCTCTAGTCTCCAGAGCTACTTTTGAGTTTTACTTTGTAGTAGATTGAGGAATTTGAGCTCTTTCTTTTGATGTGTTACTCAGTTTGGTACAGTGAAAATGGACGTTAACATGTTGAAGGTTCCTATTGCTTAAACGTTATGCAAGATTCTTTCATAGGTCTTTAACTCAAAAGTGGCTCTGTCGACATGTGACTCGTTTTCACAGAGCAGGTCATATATGTATTTTTTTTTACAGTAGGTCAGTAAATCTGCTTGTTTACTTACAATGAAAATGTGTTAATTTTAATCAGAAAAAGGATAAACTTTTATCTTTTTGAAATCCGGATGCTAGAGGTTTTCTTCAAAACCTTTTGTTTTGTTTTGTATCAACAGCATTACATTATCAAAGTCCCTATCCCAGGCCGGTAAGTACATGTGTGGAATTTGTAAATAGATCATATCTCAGCTTTTCCAAATCCAACTTTTGTTTTTTAATTTACAACATTTGAAAAGTAAAAAACTATGAAAAAGTGTTTGTAAACTTTCTTCTTGTTTTAACTGAAGCAAAATTGACATTATGCAAACTGCCATCTAAATTTAGAATACAAACCCAGTCAACTTCTAGACAGTTTCAGTTTTGTGAAATGAACTGTTCTGGGCCCAGGTATATCTGACTTTCTGACAACTTTGAATTGAGATTCCCTTTTCTTCCAGGTAAATATTCCACCAATGGGCCTAACACCCTCGGTGAGTCGAGGGAAAAAAGCACAAGACAGACTGAGGCAGAGAGCTAAGCCTGTGTATTTGCAGTCTCATGATGAGCACTGACAGAAACCACCACCTGCCACAACTCCACTTGACAGGCTCGTTATGCTTATACAATATTACTTTGGCTCTTGTTTTTTAAGATGAAAAATCACAGTCCTTCAATTCTTTCAAGTCCAAATATTTCTTTTCAAAATGAAATTTTTTTTAAATGAAAGCACACTTGAGACAATCTTTTCATCTTAAACTTACAAAGCTTTCTTAATTGTGGTATGATCACTGCCATGAACAGCGGTTTAGTAATAAGTAGCTTTCAAATTTGACCCCAACCCCCAGGGCATGTAAAACTCATGTCTGCTTTGGAAGATTGGGGACTGTTTGAACGTGAGTTCATGTCTGAAACTGGCTTCCAGACCTACAGGTATGTCTGTTGTCAGTGCATCTCTGTGTATTTCAGTGGAACAAAAACTGAGACCTAGCTCTAGACGACAGGTTTGGATGCACCTGTGAGCTCAGCTGCTTTACTGAATGTTTGAAACATCTTTGTTCATTGTTCCTCAGCCTTACTGAAGTTGCTGACACCTTTTTTGAAATGTTGTATTTATAAAATAAAGGAAACGAAACACTTTTTGAAAACCAAGCATCGTATAGCGCGAGTTTCTTGTCTGTGTTTAAGTTGGAACTTGGTTCAAGAATTAACCAAAGATCTGTTGGTAAACTTTTTATGTTTATGCAGCCCTAGCTAACCTTGTTGCATTTCACGCCAGCATCAAAGCTGGGGGGCCTCTTCCCCCTCCCAACACTGGAAATTTAGAAAACAAAGAAAATAATTATTATTGTGAAAAACTATAATATGCCTCACCTACACCCCACTGAACAATCTGGTTCCCCCCCCACAAAGAGAACCGCGTCTGCTACATGTAAAGATGTCATAATTTTTGAGTTCGGGCCTGTTTCTGTTTATTTCTTCCCAAGCTGATTATAACCATCCATTCATAGTTGCAATGAAATAACCAACGAAGTCCAAAATCCATCTATTTGTTGGACCACCGTTTTACTTGAGGAACCGAGAGCAAATCATGAGAGAGGGCGCCCGCCCCTCTCATTCGTGTGCCAGTATCGACAAGCTGCCTATGCGATAGCGTGAGGTATCGATTCGTTTTCGCCTGGGGTTCGGCAAGGTTTGGTACCTCGAGACGAACCATAGTTTAATGGACTTCTGGACTGATACCCGACTACTGCTATACAACGTTGTATGTCATAGCAACACGGTGGCCCGGATGTTAAATAAGCTAGCTCGTAGTCGTATTCGGCCGCTGGCAGAAAGTTCCAAACTTACACTGGAACTTTTTTGGCCCTGATAATTTTCATACATTCGAGTACTTTTTAGATTTAAACTATGGAAGAAAGATATCTAGAGAATGAGTAGAAGAGAGTGCACCAGCTGTACCGTTATTCAAGGTATGGAATATTTTTTTATACAAAATGTCTGACGCCTGAACTGCTGAACACGCCGAAGTTATTATCATGGTTATGATGATCGTAGGCCTATATGTACTTTGTTGGGCTAGCCTGTGCAGATTACTTGCTGCACTGTGACAGTGCAATTACGAAGTCGATGGGTATAGGTCACTTCGCCCCGTTTCCACTTGGCCCCATTGCCACTTATTCTCACCACCTCTTCGCTCCATTTCTAATCATGCTAATGTTACCGTACTTCGCCCCAAACATGCCAGACATGCATCATTGATTAGGCCTATATTTGAAAACTCTGGCATAGGCCCAGGCCCCGGGCCTAATGCCATAGGCCTAAATAAGGCACCCTTTTTGGACATGCATAAATGAGTGAGGGTGCTGTTCATTTGGAACTCATTTTCTTAAAACATGTTAATTTAGAAATTGTGGTTAAACATGTTAAAACTGGTATTTTTCTGCACAATGTAGGCCTAGCTCCCCGCTATTAAATTTCCAATTTCAAATTTTTTTTAAATTTCAAGTGAAGCCAGCATTTCATTCATTGAAATGAAGCACAAATAAGAACGAAGATTTTATGGAAATATGAATTTTAAGCTTTTCAGGTAATCCATTCTCATTTTTGTGTCCCCCCAAATCAAAGTTTGCTCTACATTATTATGTACTAAAAACATCTCACAATATCCCCACTTCAAATCAATATTTCTTTGCTCTGCAATGTCCAATGGAATCCTAAATTAGGCTTGGGGTAGTAGGGGTCAAGGCCTATATCAAAATATTCCATATGACATCCTTTGCAAGAACACTTCAAAAAGAAAACAGAAAAAATAGTTGAAAAATCTATGAGCCTCCCTACCTTTTCATAGATGGTGTGGATTGACACCACGTTACAATGCATTTGATAATAACATTGGACAAATGACAGAAATAATATCGTTCCTTTTAATTTTCATCAAAGTTTCCCCATAGTCTTCTATGGATCCTCCATATATGCCTTCTCTTCCATTTTAATCCTTTGGTCTGAGCCATTGCTTTTGTGAATCTGTTTTCAAACAAACTTGATGTTTAAGACAGACAGAAATAAAAAATGTATGTCTCTCCTTTACTTTCTCATTTAGCATTTATATAATTTAGATCATCTGACCAGTGTCGGTGGTCTGACACCCGAGATTTCTGATACTAAACACAATATAAACATAAATATCGGTTAAGAGTCATAGTAGCCTAACCCTAAAGTTTTGATGATCATGGCCTTTGAGTTTAACAGTGATGAATTGCATTCAACACCAACTTGGTAATCAACACTGTTCACTTACTTGGGTAACCACAAAGCTCACAAAATGAAATGGTCACTGGGAAAGGTCAGATTCACCGTGACCAACATCTGGACCCAGGGAACCTATCACCATTCACCAATCACACCTGAAATTATATCCTATTCTAGTAAAGCCTAACATCATTTTTGGTAAGACTTTTATATCCAGGCATCACTAATTTTCCCTGGCAGTGGTTTATCATTAGCCATCAGAAACCATGTCCTAAAAAGCCAAAGTTAGCAGGGAAAATATCGAAGCATTCACTTAGAAAACACTTATAATATATCATAGGGTCTGTGCACAGGGTGTCAAGTGATGTCCATATCATCAGACATTTAGTATTATTAGAATGGTGTTCTTGATACCTTTGCAATGAGATATTAAAAGAATGTAGCTCAAGCTAGTTATAGACAGCAAGCTGTTTATTCGCACTATCATATATCCTTTAATTAACACAATATTTTTGTTTCATAAAAATAATAATCATAAAGAGCAATCGACAAATTTTTCTAGTGGCAGAGAACTGAAGTAATTCAAATTCTTGACTTTAATGCTAACCTAATGTCATCTTACGTCCATTTGAATCAACTGTATTCTCTTTCTTTCTATATCTTACAGACATTTCTTATAAAAGCTACAACTTTGTTCTGGTGAATGAAGAATAGGAAAACAACATGGATCGAGCAAGGGTAACACTTTCTCATTCATTTACTGTCATCCAAAGTCCCCTTCATGTTTGCAGTTTATTTCTCGATTGCTGATGAGCACCTGGCATCCTCTGCTGATTCCACAGGTAACAGGTACACCATTGCTGAGCTGTAGCCAGACCCGTGGCTTGCCCGGTCTTCCTCCTCTACCAAAAGATGCCGCTAAACATCCCTCTGAGCTCTATCAGGTAAACATTACATATTCGTACGAAACCTAACGTTACTGAATTTGTTCCCTGTATTTGAATCAAGTTTGAGGTTTTGTGTTGGATTACCTTTTCTCTCTTGGATATTATTTGACGATAATGTGTGCCACTTTGGTAAAAAAACAAAACCACAGCAAATTGACCTCGAAGCAAATGCTTTAATTGGTTATATGACTAGTATGTACATACATACATATGCCACTTTCAGCCATCATACAGGTGTAAGTTGATCAGAGAAGGTACATTGAATTTTTTTGCTGGGAACTTGAAGCAGAATTTGATGCTGTCTTACCAGAGGAGACTCTGTGTTTGTATATACCCTGCTGTAACAGTTACCTGGTCAGAATCGGATACTTCCTGCAGGTTTGAATCGTTGAGTTGAATGCATTTCCTTGTCCCTTCCTTGTCGCTTCCTCCTAGATTGTCCTGAAACACAGCGAGCACCCTCCCATCATGCAAGGCATGTCATGGACACTGGCCGCACCATTCAAAGAGCAGAAGTACAGCCGCACGCCCAGCGAGTCCATCGCCAACAACTACACCCCCTCTGCCAACAAGCTGAACATCAAAGCTCTGCCACGCAGCAATCTGGCGAGGTCAGTCACGCAGCCAAGCATGACCAGGAAGAGAAGCCACTCCCGTATCCTTTCCGGCTGTTATCATCCACAACTTGTGCAATTATTTTGTTTTATTATTGTGTCAGAATGAAAAAGTCTACAATTCTTCATCCACATCTAACAAAAACTAGTCATCATCCACAACTTGTGTGATTGTTGCCCTGAAATTAAAAATACTACAAGTCTTAACTCAAAACTAACAAAAAATAGTGGTCATCCACAACTTGTATGATTTTTGTCCTAAAATTAAAGTCTCTGCAGTTGTTTTGTTTAATATGGCACAAGGCCAGGATTAAAAATGTGGATGGAAGTAGATATTAAGATTCAATCAGTATTTTGGGCCCAAAAAATTGGCAAACGGTTGCACACAGTTTAAAAACCTGATGGTAAAGTCATGTGCTGCGATGCGTCAACTTAGGATTATGTATGGATGTGCTTTACTCCTTCAACAAGGTTGAAAGAAATTGTTTGCTGTGGACCCGCTGCTCATTTTACTCAAACCAGCCAATCCTTGCAAACTCATTGGTCGAGTGGTAAAGATGTCCAAGATTGTATTAAGTTAGGAGTCACAGGTTTGAGTCCTACCTGAGTAACCTCTTTTTTTTCAAGGCCAAGGAAATCACTGAGTATGCAGCATTTATAACTCTTATAAGCGTGTATTAGTGAAGGGCAAAACACCCAATATAAAAGGCTTTCCTATTAAGATTATAAACAATATGCTACAAGAACTTGCAGCTGTGTAGCGAGTGGGGGGTGTTGCACACCCCCAATAATTCTTTTCAGTCGGCAAATTAAAGGGTCAGTCGGCAAAGGATACTGAAACTGACGTCATGAATTATTGACGTACATTGACCAGTCGGCAAATTGACCCTGGCACACCCCCCCCCCAAGAAAATGCCTTCGCTACGCCGCTGACAAGAAGAACAAAGAAGTTACAAGAACAAAGAATGTGGTTAACCAATTTACTATGGAATTTGAAAAACTCTTTATTTCAACAGCAACTATCTCAAATATAAATCCTGGGCCCAGGCCCATGATAAGTACCACAACCAACAACTAAACAATCTAGACAACTGACAAGAGATCTCTGGTTTAAGATGCATTTCAATGACACATTCATTTACACAGCAAACCTGTTGACAAGTGTTTTTGACCTAAGTAAAGGTTGTAACACCTCCTCTGTTGACCATATTACGTAACCATTTGATCTCTGATCAAACATTGCCCCACTTGCATT
This sequence comes from Acanthaster planci, assembly GCF_001949145.1. The sequence goes on from NW_019091432.1 coordinate 1,387,922, forward strand.
CTGACTGCTGTAGTTTGTCCAATGTATCAATCTCTTACACATTTGAATAAGACTTGTAAATAGATTCTAGCAGTATAACTCCAAAGATAAATTGCTACCAGCAATTGAGAGATCAAATGTTTTATTTGTGATGATTTCAATACTTTATAGAAAATTGTATTTCCTCCAGACCTTCAGTAATTTACTAAAGTTTAAAGTAATAGCTTCATTACAGCATTATTTACATAAACCCCTCTGGTGTGAGTGGTTGTATAGAGGGCACTCATGGGTTTATGGGGAAAAAATTAAACATAAAAATGATGTTTTTAAATTTGAAAGCGAAAGCAAAATCAGTGCTACTCATGCCTTAAACAGACATCTACTGATATGAATTAAGGCAGCAGTGTGCCCAAAACAGTGTTGGAAAAGTAGGAAGAAGTACACCATCAATAAACATTATTACTTGGAGGTAAAATAAATTCCTGTTCCAAGAAGACCTGAACTCCAAAATGCCACCAGCCCAGAGATCACCTCGCAGCCCTCAACCTGGAGACATCCCACCGATATCCCCCCGAGCAAAGACATTTGTGGGAAGACGAGCTAAGGCACAGCTAAATGGGTGAGTCAAATGTAGACATGACCCCCTTAAGAATAGATAATTACTCTGTGCTTATCTTTACAGAGTGGTGGCATAATTATTGTGTGATACTGACCAGGTAAAAAGAAGCCATTTATTTGATCTGTTTTATTGGGTGAAATGGTAATTTTTTCTGTGACATGCGTACCTGGATAAACAGTGAATGAAAAAATGACTTTCTTCCAAATTCTGTGGATTTTCCGCGAGGTTTCATGGAGGTCTTTGTAACTCTGACCCATGTTTCCTTGTTTCTTGTAGTCATGCCGTCCTTCCATCCAGCCGACCTATGACCCCTATTGAACAGTTGGACACGATGTTAAAGTTGGAGCAAGAGGAAGATGCAAATCATGGAGAGCCATGTGAGAGAGATTTAGAGGTGAGGCAGTTTAAGAGACAGATATTGAAGGGCCACACATGTTAGATCTGATGTTCTATGTCACAGAGCACTTAACAGGATTGCTTACTGTCATGTAACATTCCTCTGCTTTTACACATTCAGTTTAAGATAGCTCTTTGATGAATTTGGGGTAACTACTTCTGGTTTACCGGTTGTCATAATCTTAAGATGTAAGGAAGATTGACTCTGCAAAGCTCAGATTGGGTTCACACTGATTTCAATTGACATGAAAGCCAATAATGGTCTTTTTTGAGACTTGCAAAAATTTGCCACACAGTTTTGACAGCGTTTTACAGTCATCCTGTGCAGGCATCCTGCATGTCGCGTCTGTACGTGCTTGTTGGGCACCAGCAACAGGGCTCCCACTGTCATGGAAAATCCTGAAATGATGGCTTGCTATTAATGTGATAACGGAACAATGATACTCTACAGGCCATATCCTTGTCAGTTTATAGAAATGGCTAAAGCTGTCTTCAAGTTCACAATACAGAAATAACTTTTTTCTGCAAAATGGCATTAAATGTCACGGTAATTGTCATTTTAGTTCTGGAGAAGTCATGGAATTTCTAAGTGTAAACCTTCACTGCAACATCTTACTTTTGTACCCGCCACCTGTAGAGGTCCGAAGTATGTAATACCTTCATTGGCTCAATCTACGATCTGCATCATTTGATTAACTTCAGCTGTAGTTTTCCCAGTACCTCTTGTTCTGTTTGGTGAGTTTTAAACTGTTTTTAAAACCCAGACTGCTAAAAGTCATTTTGACATCATTGGCATCCACAGAGATACCATTACTACATCACCAAAGGCCTGACTCCAGAGATGCTAGCCCTGCCACCAGACAACATGATGGATAACGTCAGGTGCTACATACCCAGGGCACTGCTGGAGGAGGTGGGGCTCCAGAAGCTGAGAAGCAGCCTGGAGGAGGAAATCTACAGTGACTATGAGTTCAGCAGCAGAAAGGCTATAGGTAGGGGATGGAAGGCTGGACAGACCTGTGTCACCTGTGTTTTACCAGACAGGTGATCAGTAAATGAACAGGTGATCAGTAATCAGTGTGACTGAGAAATCTGCACTCCCATGCGTATCACAGCCGCAGAACAATTCGGATTTTCTTTTACAAAGCCAGACTAAAACCTTCTATTCTGTTGTTAAATTTTGGTTTGATTTGGTTGTATTTATGGTAGTGTTACTGTCCTAGAATTTCTTAAGATAAAAGGTACTTGTTAAGCTCAAATGCTAGAAAGGAGCTATAGGTTAAGAATTTTCTGAATGAAAGAAATTGTCCAGTTCTCGTTTTAAGTGTGTTTAAAAAGAAGTATTTCAAGTTTGGATTTTCATTTTCTTATTCACCACCGAAGGGTTATAAAACATCTTGCTCATTTTGTTCGGACTCCTTTTGCTTTGCCACAGTCGACTACATCCTGAAAGACCCTGATGAGAAATCCCGCCTTCACATTGCCTGGATCCCCCGCCCCTTCCCGCGGCGGATCATCCGTGCCCCTGTGCCCTGGCACAATTCCTACCTCACCAACAAGGACTGCAATACGAGCCACTTGTTCATCACCAACAACATCATGCTGGAGCTGCAGAACCTGTGGTATGATAGGTGAGTCATGTGCATTGTGCATTGGAAGCACGCCCAGCCATTTCATGAAACTGGCTGGACAGGCTCGTTAATCTTTGAATCCAGTGTTAGACCACAAAATGCAAAGCCTCTAGGTGCTGCGCTCCGGCTATTTTCATTTAGAATGTTTCAATGGCCATCTTAAATCTCTAGTATTATTTCATGGCTTCTGTAAACTATGCATGTTTGAAAAGAGAAAATTGCAGCTGTTCAGTTTCCGTCTTCAAGTGTTCTTGTAGCACCTGGTACTGTGCATATAATGAGTCAATGAATGAGAATTTATGCTCATTCAAATGACTGCAACTTCCCTTATTTTTACCATTAGGTTTTGCACATTGCGGTTTGTTCGTCTTGAGGACCTGCTATCAGCTGAGCTGCCCCTTCTTCCGGAGGAGTTTGAAAATCTTGTCAAGAAGCAGTGTGCGGAGGCTAGACAAGTGCTGCAGATGTCGTAAGTGGGACAGTCATATCAGTAGGCTGCGGCGCAGTGTTTAAAAGTCCCTATGTGCTGCTCAACACAAAAGGGGTGTTAAGGCCGCCTGTAGGAATGCAAGTTACTGTGCCTGCCAAAACGGGCAAGAGTGCTGTCAATAAGCCATTTTCGAGTTAAATTTGAATAAAATCTGGTACATTGAGTTCTTTAAATTCACAGGAACATAACAACTTGAATTCTCCATACTAAAACCACTGTTGCTATACCTTGTGATTCGGGGCAAGCTTTTGCTTAGTTACATAAGAGACGCCTTGCAACAATACACTGTTCTCAATGGATAAGAACGGCATAAGGGAAGCAGTCCATTCCAGAGGTGGTGGTCGCTATGCAAAAGCTTGCCTCGAATCACAAGGTATAGCAACAGTGTCTTTAGTCTGGGGAATTCAAATTGTTGTTACGTTTCTGTGCAATCAGATAACACCAGATAACACAGTGTACCAGATTTTATTCAAATTTAACTGGCAAGTGGCTTATTGGATGGCACTTAAGAGGATGAAAAAGGTAATTCCTTATAGACAACTGACCACGTGCTGGACAGCGGAACGCAAATTGTGAGCGGGCTCCTTGTGAAAATATTCCCAACAGGATACAGAGAGTAAGGTGACTCCAGACAGCTCGACAGCAGACACTTGAATTGAATTTCACCCCTCCTTTATGCACAAACATGGATTTGTGCGCTTTCAGATGAAAATTAATCATACATACTCTCTGTCCCGCATAATACAGCTCTTTTTAGTGTTAACCCAGCATTATCTGCTTTCTCTGCTGCAAGTCCGTAAAAGGAAACATTGTTGTCACAACAGGCGATGCGTGCCGTGGCTGTTTTCTTCATGGATTCTATTTCCCTTTTTTGTTGTGCAGCTGGATTCCGACCTGCGCAGAGATCTTCATGGACAGGAAGGAGCTGTGGGGTCACCTGGTGCCCCAGAATGACATTGACTCCACTCAGAGGGTACAAGAGTTCTTTGCCTGCGTGGCCGCGCTCATGTCAATCCAGCTCAGGAGCATGGTCATTAACTCTCTGGCTGACTTCCTCGAGTTCTTCCAAATTCACGAGGTAAAAACTCGCCAGTTTCCTTTCTTTAGGTCTTCAGACCAGGACTCCATTGCCTGTCTGTTCAGAAATTTATAGCTTATTAAATATAATACCCTGCAAATTGCACAGTAATGCTTTGTTCATTAGCGTGCACTTCTGTTAACATGCTGTTAAGAATGACAGAAAACTCTACGTTAAGATTTTGTACACATTTGATGAGCATTTAGTTGCATGAGCTTCTAGCCGTTCATGAGAAGGCTTGCCATGTATTTGGGTGGAGTAATGCAAACCTATTCAAGGAGCCTTCACATGCCTCTTTTGAGTTTGTCAAACCGCATCTTCTACAGTGATGTGAGTGCTGTCCTTTGAAAATATTTAACCGACAAAACCAAACTGAGAACCATAATTTGTGCTGACTTTCTCCCCCCAGAACGGCAATGAATTTGGTGATGAGTACCAGGAGCTGCAGTACGTGATGGCTCAAATCATGATTGTCAAGCTGAAGGTGGAAGAGCCCCGCATCACCTTTGACCCTCCCTTCAGAGAGTGCAGGGATATCATCCTGAGGTGCTTCTCCGAGATCATCAGCAGCGCAGACCAGCTTCAGCGGGTGAGAAGAAACATGCATTGCAAGTTGGAAGAGAGAATTTGTTGCAGTTTGTGGCTGATTATTTCACAGTGATTTGGAATTACCAGTAGAATCAAAATACTAATTTTACCAACGCTGTTAACTGAAATATACAGTAACTTGATAACTCTTAAAATTATGAATAACTGTATATAAGTACATGATTGCAGTTCTCAGTGTGTCAACGCAGTGCATGTTCATATCCTTGTAAGAAGATTAGAACGCCTTCTCTATAGCGAAACCTATTTCAAGTATTATATTTCCTTATGACAGTAATCAGGTACAGTAGTTATGCTGAACAGCAAATTTTTGACCTGAAAGAGCAGCTGAAAGAAATGGACCCTTCTACGGTCCACTAGTCTGGTATTTGCTTTGATTGATGATCTCATTGCTGTATCTTTTACGGCGGCAGGTGGAGTGCGCTATCTTCCCTCAGATGCAGAATCAACGGCTGCTCCTGCGATCGGTCAAGGTGGATGAACCCCTTGTTGAGGACTTCATCGATAAAGCCATGCAGATCTTCAAACTCAACACAGTTGGACCTACAAGGTCAGAGCTTTCACCTGTTTTAAAACCGAATCAAACAGACAGATTTTGATATCGGGGGACTGTATACCAGATGACCTTTGTTACTACCTATAATCATTCTGAACTTCTATTTGTAACTTTCATATTCAGGACAAAGCTGTCAAGTTTTTCACTTTCTGTGACCATTCAAGCACTAGGAAGGTTATTTATGCATTCTTGATTAAGTTCTAGTTCCATCTGCATGCTAAATCAG
>NW_019091432.1:1393620-1443628 GCF_001949145.1 Acanthaster planci
TGCTGGTAGTGGTTAAGATAAATGGTTTCTCTCAACATCCGACTTGTCAGATTTGGTAGCTTTGGCCCTTAATTAATGGAAGAAATGATCATTTTCAAGCCTAGAGTACTGCATATGTTTGTTGAAGCACTTTACCCCAAGGTTAAAATCGCTCTCCTCCTCAGGTATCTGAACACCTATAAGAAATACAATGACCTGCTAAACACCAAGGCAGACGCCGATGTGGCAGCCTTCCTGAAGGAGAAGCACTCCCTACAGGGGTTCGTCAAGAAGATCGCCAGCTACCAACAGCTGAAAGATGAGATTGCCCTGCTGAGGATCACCGTGCCCCTCAGCATGTTCTGCCTGGACTGCCGCCTCCTGAATGCAGACCTGTGCTCCCGAGCCCAGAAGCTGAAGGAGAAGCTCATCCTCTTTGAGGTGGATGAGAACAGGATGCTTAACAAAGGGTCAGTTCCAGATTGCGATTTGAACTGAATTCATAAATCACTGATGGGCTGATCAATTACTTCTCCACCTTGGAAACCTTACGTGGCAATTAAGTTGTGCGTTACTGTTAAATGCCATGACTGGAAGGTTAGATCACTAAGTATTTGGCATAGTTAATGAGAGATTGGTTTCAAATCCTAGTCTTAGTGCAGGATTCAATCTCCTCAAATTAAGCTTGTTGGTCATGTTCTTTTTGCCGTGTTCTTTTTATAGAATCTGTCGTCGTTACGATGAAATCGCAGATCGTCTCGGCGAGATGCCAAGCACCACTGCCGAGATTGTGGAGCTGTCAGACTTCCTGAGAGAGTCCAGCGAAGTCACCGTCTTCAAACTCAAGGATGAGATAGATGAAGCTGCCAACCGCCTCATGTTCCTCTTGGACTATGCAAACTTGCCATGTAAGGAACTCGACTGTTCTCATCAAGGGTTGTGATTGCAGTAGCAAATAAGCATAAAAAGGAGAAGAAAAAGCTTTGCTTTATGTTCCGCTGTATTTGTCTACTTTGACTCTTCATTTGTCAACTTGACTCACTTCCTTTGTCGCCTGTCATACAAACGTTTCTTCCATCAGATATGAGATAAATAACAGAGTCTACCTATCTGTACATTTTGCATTTTGCAACAGATGAAGACATCAAGCTCAACAGCACAGTGTTCCACTGGCCGGAGCACATCCAGACAGTCTTTGAGGTGTGCCGCAATCGTCTGATGACCAGACGAGAACAGGCCGAGGAGGAGGTGCGGAAGAAGGTGCAGCGCTTTGAGGAGAAGCTCAACGAGTACAACAAGGAAGTAGAATCCTTCAGGAAGAAGGAGGTATGTTAGCCAGTCAACTCGCAGGAAATTGGAACAGAATCAGAACACAGAGAGGTCTATGGTCCTTTTGTTTCAAGCCGTTTGGTATTAACAAAAGAAAGTTTTTTTTAGTAATTTACTTTTTAAAGAAAAGATTTGGGTAGCTTTCTCACAAACTACACACCTGCTTGTGAAGTAGAGAGTTGGGATGAATAATGAACAGGGTGTCAGCGTGCAACATGGCATCTTAATGTACTGGCAATTGGTTTGTTAACCTTCACTATAGAACATACACTGTAGATATGACATGTGACACATTGGCCTCCTTGTTAGCCAGAAGCATGCCATTCCAGACCAGTATAATATGGACTCTACCAATTCTTATCAAACCTACTTATCGAGAGACTGGACTCCCTCAGGTTATAATTTGTAGTCTGTCAAAAAAGATTGTCCATGCTGCCTTTCCTCTTTGAAAGTAAAATCCATTGGGTTAGATTTTTCATCCATCATTGCAGTGTTACATATTTTATGCTACATTCATTCATTCATTCATTCATGTTTGCATGATATTGTTTTTGTTTCTTGAATCCACCTGTCCATCTTGATGGATGTAGTTGCGAGGAAAGGTAAAGGAAGTGTGCAGTATGCGCTGTGTGTTTCACTGTCAAACTTTCAACTACTTTGCACTTGTATTTCAGCTTATGTTCATTGATTGAAACCCTGCCACTTTGTTGGATTGTCAACTTTTGACTAACATTTCCCTGTGCAAGCGTTGCAGTGGCACACTCAAATCCCAGGCAGTGGTTCTATGAAGATTACAGTGTCAAATATGTGGAAGTCTCTATACGTTTGTTAGCACAAGAACTCCTAGGCTTTGTAATGCCCTACAAGTAATGCTAATATTGACGGAGCTCTGTAAATTGACCTTAGGTCTTCACCAACAAAGTCTCAATAAAGTGCTGTGCATGTGTGGCGTGCTGTGTTTGTTTGCGGGAATTCCCTTCAATTTTTACGAGGCATTTGATGGCGAGTACCTTGCATTGACAGATCCTGAGCATGGACGAGATGACGACCAATGTGAACCGTCTCAACGAGCTGCAACAGCTCCTGGAAGCCTCCCAGGACGAGCTAGATGGTCTCAACAAGGAAGAGCAACTGCTGGAGTGGGAGCCTAGCCAGTTCCCCATCCTGAGTACCATGTTTACCACCAAGCAGCCATACGACCAGCTCTGGAACACTGCCCTCAACTTCCACACCAAATATGAGACATGGTTGAATGGTATGTAAAATACTGACTCAAAGAGTGTTTGGGCAATGGTTGCAGACTGATTATTATTTTTTTTTTTCAGTGATAATTGGATCATGAAAAAATGTTCATAACTTTTTTTGATGTGGGAAGGTTTTGGTAACTTGTACTTGAAATATAGAGAGGGTCACCAGAGAGTACCAAAGTGAAAATGTCACGCACCCAGTGGGTAAAAGGCATAAGAGCGAGAACCAGTGTGTGAAACAAAATGTGCACGTTCTACATTCATATACTCTACACTGGTTCGAGTGATGTCACGCTTCGGTACTCTGTCGACTAATCAGAGGAGAGTCCATCATGGCAGTGGCCCTACACTCACACATGTTCGTAAACTTGATGTAGACGTGCATTTTGGCGTAATGCATTACCCTCTTAGTCGAAGACACATCTAACATGTGCACACCTGTAAATGGGTACCTGTGAAGGCAGATCAGGTTATGTTTAGCCCTTCAAGTCTAATATGGCAGCATCAGGCTAGTATGCACACCAGGGAGCTGAGATGATCTCAGGAATATTCAGATGTTGTGAGCCGAGTGAGCAAGGAGAATGGTGCTTTTGAATGACTGATGCTTTTAGGTAGCAGTAGATTTTACCAGTACTGCCTGTTCACTGCCATGGTATCTACTTTGTCTGGCTGCATGATTCATGGTTTGCCCCCCATTGGCTCTCATAGATTCATGCCTTACATCCAGTTCAATATTTCATTGTTTTGCACAAATGTAGAAAATACATGTTCATGTGTTGGCAACGTCGAGCATGTTATTTCAAGAAGAAAGCGTTTCCATTTGTAGGTCCCTTCCAAGATTTGAACGCCGAGCAGGTGAATGACGAGGTGGACGGGATGTTCCGCACCATGTACAAGCTCAGCCGTTCCTTCAACGACCAGCCCGGCCCGCAGCGCATCGCCAACAATGTTAAGAGCAAGATAGACAAGTTCAAAGTCCACCTGCCCCTGCTGGGGGTCATCTGTAATCCTGGCATCAGGGATCGCCACTGGGAACAGGTGGGTCGAAACCAAAGCAACAGTCAAGTCACATTGAAATGTTTGAGCTTCCGGTCAAGTGCACAGTGCAGCTGAGACCTAGTTGCTTACCGTTTACTTGGGGTGACATTTTTATTTGTAAACCTTGATTGGATAACTTTTTCAAAATTCTCATGAAAAAAAAAGTTTTAAAAATTCCTGAGGGGCAGACGTGAAAATTCAAAGCCCAGATAGTGAAATCTGACACACAAGTGTTTGGATATCCTTGCCATACAGCACATGTATCAAGGTCACAGCAGATAAAGTCTGCAGTTACAAATCATTCTGTTTTTATTTCCTGCAATTCATTGCGCACATCGTTTATGTCTGAATTTGATCCTAGATGAGCGAGATAGTTGGCTTTGAGCTGAAACCCAAGCCTGAATCCTCTATGTATCATATGCTGGAGCTGGGACTGACCAAACACCTTGAAAAGTGAGTTCTTGACGTCACGGGACAACTTGGTCTCTCCTTATCAATATTGCCTACGTTGTAATGATCTGTGACTCTGAATCTGTAAACCTGTTCCTTATTCATTTAGACTGTTACCCTGTTTCAAATTTTGGCCAGTAACACCTAGGTTTTTACCTCGTACTGCCTCTCTGATATGCAATATCTGTCGCCAGTAATGGGAGGAGGTCCCTGAGACACACAAGAACCGCAACTGTGAAACCGCCTTGTTGGAAAAAAAGGAAGTTTAATGCACACAGGCAAAACAAGGATATTGAGTAAAGCCAAAACGAGAACAATGAGGTCAGGGGTCGCCAACACAAGAGGGCCCAATCACAACTACTGGCACGTAAATAAACGTGACAGATTTAGGCTGTCGGACATTTGTGACAACAGATGTGAGTGATTGATATCTCAAGAACGAACAGTCACCAAGAAGGTCTTTGGCAAGTGGCATATCCAGTGGGGCGGCAAGGAAGGGGAAGAGTTGGGCAAGTCCCCTCCCTCTGAGTCGTGTTGCCAATTTTGTAAATAGAATTGTCAAAATGGCACACCATCGGGGGGGGTCACAGTGAGGAGTATTTATGGATGGACAAAAGTGGCCTGTCACTTTTAAAAAATCAATTTTGCATTCCCTCCCCCAACCCAAAACCTGGATACACCGTTGTCTTTTCTATACCAAATGAAAAACAATTCTTGTCCTGAAACACCAAGTCATCAAGGCGTGACTTTCCAATGTTTGTTCTCAGACTTGAGGAGATAGGAGCTGCAGCCAGCAAGGAATACTCCTTGGAGAAGGCTCTGGAGAAGATGAAGACCGAATGGGCCGATGTACACTTTGAGTTTGTCCCATACAGAGATACTGTAAGTGTGACACTGCTGTGGTTACACACCTAAAGTGTTTAGTCGGTGGAACGGGATTCTCTTTTCACTTCAGGAGTAGGATATGTCTCTTGAGACCAACACCATTGTATAATGTCTCTACGGTGACAATTTCTTGTTCACTCCAAAATGCTTGACGGAAAAGGCTTTCAAACCTAAGACCTCTTAAATACAATACCGGTGCTATCCAGCCCTGTGTCGATAGTTTCCATCTGTCCGTGGTTGCTAGTACGTGTAAGAGGCCACGCAGTCCTCGCTTTAAGACCCCCACAGAAGATCCTTTTGCCAGCAACATTGTAGATTGGAGAACTGTGAAACAGCAGTGTGGGGAACATGTGGACCGGAAATCTCTTCATGTTACCTCATCAGCCACCGGGGTAAATTGACAACGTCAGTGTACAAGGCTTGTCTTTCCTTGTGGATTTGATACAGACAGGTTACCTGACTTGCAGCGTCATTCAGGATGTGATTGATGCCGATGTTGTTGGTGCTTGTTTTCAGGGCGTGTCCATCTTGTCGAGTGTCGATGAGATCCAGCTGCTTCTGGATGATCACATCGTCAAAGTGCAGACCATGAGGGGCTCGCCGTACATCAAACCCTTTGAGAATGAAATGAAGGTGCGTGCATGCGTGTACACTTAGCACTTGCAGACAATGTGACTTAAGCCTCAAGTGTTACAAGTACTGTTGGGCTAAAACAGCTGGTGACCCACTGCCTAGATAATTGTTCATTGATGTGGATACTTGTGAATAGACCGTCTTTCCTGTTGATTAAGTAAAGTGGTTGTCATTGCATTGTCAAGATGCCATGTGAGCAAAGCTCCAATCATATCTATTCTCAGCCTTTCCGTTCTCTACCAAATTCAAACAACGCAACCATAATTCCACAGACTAAATGAAAGTCCTCCTTGGGGTTTACTGTAGAGCTGTGATGTCACTCACAAGTGACTTACAGATCTATTCAGTAGTTATCACTAGTCAAATCATAAGTCAGTCGCAGGCTGAATCTTACGTCAGTCACTGGTCCGTCATAGATTAAATCAAAAGTAATCCATAAAGTCTAATCAAAAATGGGTGACAGGTCGAAGGGAATTCCAGTGTTGTCACAGTTCATTTGAATTGTTTGTTACTTGACTTGAAACTCGAGAACACTGGAATCCATCTCTGGTTAACTGTGATCTAACTTGAATGGTAGTCTTCATACCAGCGTAGAGGAGCAGTGGTAACGGTAATACATATTTCCATTAGGAGTGGGAGGAGAAGTTGGTGACCATGCAAGACATCCTAGATGGCTGGCTGAAGTGCCAGGCCACCTGGCTCTACCTGGAACCCATCTTCAGCTCTGAGGACATCATGGCCCAGATGCCCGAGGAGGGACGCAAGTTTGGCATAGTAGACAGCTACTGGAAAGACATCATGACGGAAGCGGTGAGGCTGTGTTCGATTTGATGCATTGGCAGTTGTGCATTCACAGAGTTGATGCGTCATTTTGAAACTGCCATCTGTTAGAAAAAAGTAAAAACCAATTGAAACATTTCATTAATAAATGTGCAAATGTTAAGAGGAGAACTTTGCGTCTTGAAAAGGAATGAAGAAAAGGGATGGTTAACATCTGAAACAAAAATTATTGACAAGTTAGAGTTAAAAGACACGTTGACAATAGAGTAAACAAATGTAATTGAAATTTACAGAATTCCAGTTACTGATATATTGTACATTTACTGCTTGTCAGTGCTGCCTGACTGGTTCATTTCTGTCTTCAGTTTTGAGCCTGGTTGCAATGTTAGTTGTTCTGTGTGTCAAACTCAACTCTCACTGATGAGATTAATGAGAAGACAACAGATATCCCCATCTACTTGTCTCCGGCCAATTTTGGTATGCGATGAATGACTGTAAGCATGGAGCCCAGCTAACGGGGTTTTTTTACCGATGTGGAAGTAGTTGTGCAAACACCTTACCCTGATATTCTCTGTCTGTCCTTCTGTCACAGATTAAAGACACCAAGGCCCTGGTATGCACAGCCCAGCCTAACATGCTCGGCCGTCTCAACGAGTCTAATCAACTCCTAGAGGAGATTCAGAAAGGTTTGAACAACTACCTGGAGAAGAAGCGCCTCTACTTCCCACGGTGAGAAAAAAAAAGTGCTGTTGTAGACCAATTTAATGACCAGAATTACAAGAATTATCATCATTATGGCGGCACCATGCTCATTGCACAGTTCCCACAGGTGTTTTGAATATTGCTTCTAATAATGTCTCATCTTTTCAAAATATACGCATGTGTCACATGGTGCAGCTATAGTAATGCCATCTCCTTGGATTTATCAACATGTTGCTCCACCATGAATAACTTGCCTGCTGATGTTCAAAATATTACTGGAAGCACTTCAGGCCCGAGTGTTTAGCTTAGTTGTTGGGGAAAAGCTTGTTTTTACCTTCTTGCGATTGACACTTCAAAAATGCAAGCTCATGTGTGAGCTCGACATTTTCACCATTGTATATTGCTCGATTATACAGTTGTCTGGCCACAAAACCAAACTCGCAGCAGGTGTTAGGGTGTAATTTCTCTCTCGCTCTCTGTTCTTGGGATTGCAGTTTCTTCTTCTTGTCCAACGATGAGCTGCTGGAGATCCTGTCAGAGACCAAAGATCCCCTCCGTGTCCAGCCTCACCTCAAGAAGTGCTTTGAAGGCATCGCCAAGCTAGAGTTCACTGACCAGCAGGAGATAGTCGGCATGATCAGCGCCGAGAAGGAAACCGTGCCGTTTGCAACCAAGATCTTCCCAGCCAAGGCAAAGGTAACAATAAGGAAACTATCCGATGATGCGTAATATTATTATGAAGGAATATTTGCACTTACACAATGCCCACATTTTTTTCACTTCATTTCACATTATTTGTTAACTTTGTATGTGAAAAGCACTTCCCTAGCCTAAAAGTCATCAATTGAGACTTAATATGAAAATTCAAGTTGCTGAAAACGTGCGTTCTCATAAATTTTATCCCTAAATTTCAAGACAACATTCTTTCCTCCTCGAAGGATGGCTGGTCAAGATGGTGAATAGCCATTGACTGTTTGTGAACCTTTTTTTTTGGAAATCTATTCACTGGTGACTGAGCTATGCAGTGTTGAGTTCATGCATTCGGTTGTAATGACATTTACTTGCCACCATCACTCAGGGAATGGTTGAGAAGTGGCTCTTGCAAGTAGAGGAAGTCATGATATCCAGCGTGCGTAAGGTCATCCAAGAGGGAGTGGCTGCCTACGCCAACCTGCCTCGTAACAAGTGGGTGCTGGACTGGGCGGGGCAGGTGGTACTGTGCGTCACCCAGATCTACTGGACTCAGGAGGTGGCTAAGGCTATCAAGGAGCCTGGCGGGCTGAAGGTATGAAACACGGAACGTTTGCACACAGGATGAACTGAATCTGTACGTCGGGTTGAGGAAATGGTTAAGCTCATTGCTAATAGCCAGGGAGAGAGCGTACAAAGCAACAGAGGGTTTGCAGATGATGTTAAGACTCCTTTGTTGACCATCTTGGTGGTTGGAGTGGTGCCTGTGAACACGTCAGTACCTTGCCGTGTAGTGAATAATGTAACATTAACACGCAAGTGGGCCGTTGGAAATCTGCACTGTCCTTCTCAGACACAAATTATTAGCACAGTGGGTTTTGTTCTTGTCTTGCTAGAAATACTTAGAGCAGAGCAACAAGCAGTTGGCAGAGATTGTTGAGCTGGTGCGTGGTAAGCTGGAGGGCGGAGCTCGGGTCACGTTGGGGGCCCTGACTGTCATTGATGTACACGGTAGGTGTCTCTGAGTTGGTTTTTCTACTGACCAAGAGCAGTGGTTGCATTAAGCTGTGTTTTAGATTTCAGATCCTTGGCAGCGCACTACTTCTGCAGACATTGTTGTAATGGACACAGTCACCAGACCAGACGCAAGACCATTCACAAGACCTTTCACAAGACCAGTCACAAGTAACAGGGTGAACAATGACAAAGGAATGCTTTGATTGGAGTTCGTTAGACTAGCTTGTGACTTGAATTCAGACTGGAGGTGTCATGTTGGTCTTGTGATGGTCTTAGCGTGTCCAGACTACAACAGATTGCCTGAAACAAAATTCACCAATGTGCCATTTTCACCACCCCCCCCAGCACGCGATGTCGTGGAGCAGTTAGGGAACCTTGGTGTGGAGAGCACCAACGACTTCAACTGGATCGCTCAGCTGCGTTATTACTTCGACGGGACCAACGTCAACGTTCACATGATCACCACTGATATCGCCTATGGCTACGAGTACCTGGGCAACTCGGGCCGACTTGTTATCACCCCGCTCACCGATAGATGCTACAGGTAAGTCTGTCATGATTGACAACTACAAAAAAAGGATAAAGTTAGTTCTGAGAGGCGTAGCTGGAAAGCACGTAGCTGGATTGTGCCCTTTGTAAAGCAGGTGTTTATTACTGAAATAGTTGTAAGCTTGAATTCCAGTCAACTGTTTGCTTTACTAGAACATTGATGCATGCAGTCCGTCAGTTTCCGTTCGGTATTTGATGTGAGATCTCTGGCTGTGCACAGCATGTCCGTATGATGACTTTTGACCTTTACACCTGGAAGAAAAATCTACTTCAGGGGTATCAACACAGGGCTAGTTGAATGAATGGCCAGCATAGGTCATCACTTGTCAAATTCCATGGAGTGGGTAGTGTGCTGGTTCGTCATGAATTAATAGTGATTCCAGAGCCCTTGGGTTTAAAGTGATTGTTAGACATTCCTGTAGTAAAACTCTAGCCAGTTGTCCCAAGCCCTTGGAGATGTTTACAAGTCTGATGTCTTTCCAGGACACTGATGGGAGCACTGAAGCTGAATCTTGGAGGAGCCCCTGAGGGACCGGCCGGCACTGGCAAGACCGAGACCAGCAAAGACTTGGCGAAGGCTGTGGCCAAACAGGTAATGCTCACAGGAAATGACATCTGACTGGTTGAACACCACTGTAAATGGGGCTCCACTTTGACATTGGGGAAATCAATCTGTATTCCCTGTCAGTGTCCAGGAAGAATCATCTCTATTTCATGGATGACGTTTTCTCCCTCACCATGTCCAGAATTGCCCTCAAAGACCCTTATGCCATGATATAAGAAAAAAGTCATTCTAAGATCGATTGTCAAGACCTGACTTTCTGCATTCTTCTTTCGTCTCGCAGTGCGTGGTGTTCAACTGCTCGGACGGCCTAGACTACAAGGCCATGGGCAAGTTCTTCAAGGGGCTGGCGCAGGCCGGCGCCTGGGCCTGCTTTGACGAGTTCAACCGCATCGAGCTGGAGGTGCTGTCGGTGGTGGCCCAGCAGATCCTCAGCATCCAGCGCGCCATACAGCAGCACCTCAAGAGGTTCCAGTTTGAAGGCACCGAGCTGACGTTGAATCCCACCTGTACCATGTTCATCACCATGAACCCCGGCTATGCAGGGCGTTCCGACCTTCCTGACAATCTCAAGGTAGGAACCTAGTCTGGGTGGCCGAGTTAAAGACGCACTCCAGATCACGCTGTACTCCATAGACTTTATGGGTGCTTTCCTCATAGTGTCATTCCACATCGGAGTCAAAATGGTACTAGACTACGTTCTCACTGTTAGCAACAACTTGTGTTTCATATATTTATATTGACAGCATGGTGTACTCTTAGAATCAATTGTTCCAGAAGGAAGTGGTGCCAATGGTTGCATGGGCTGTGGTAATGGCACTGTCTTTTTCGTCAGAGGTATTTTACTGCATGTGGATTCCAAGAGTATTCCAGACTGTTTTAGCTCAAAGGTCGCGTTGTTTTATTAATAATTTTGTCTTGTTTCTTTTCATTGCAGGTGTTGTTCCGCACGGTGGCCATGATGGTACCAGACTATGCCCTGATTGCCGAGATCAGCTTGTACTCCATGGGTTTTGTGGACGCTCGTAGTCTGGCTGGTAAGATTGTGGCCACCTACAAGCTGTGCTCTGAGTTGCTGTCTTCGCAGCATCACTACGACTACGGCATGCGTGCTGTCAAGTCTGTCCTGACAGCAGCTGGTAACCTGAAGCTCAAGTACCCCGAAGAATTAGAGGCAGTGCTGGTACTCCGCGCCATCAAAGATGTTAACTTGCCAAAGTTCTTAGCCCAGGTAAGGAAACTCAAATCAGACATTCATTGACTGACAAAGTTAACCTCTGTTCATATTGAACAGGAATTTAGAAGTATTTCAAAATATGGTAAAAAAAGAAATCAGTCAAAAGATGTCAGATTAAGAAGTTAGTCACAAACCAAAAGTGCTCCTTCAATAAAACTGAAAATTCTCATACATGTCAGGATTTGTTTATCATTTATTGGATTTTGTTTCACCATCCTCAGTAACCAATCAGTGTGGGGCGTAGTTATTTGTCATGATGCAAGTCGGCCATGTTGAATTGATTGACGAGTCACTGGCTGCTTTTCCTCAGCACTTTTAGAATGACTGGTGTATGTGTCAATTTCCTTGTTTTGATCAGGATGTGCCTCTCTTCGAGGGTATCATCAGCGATCTGTTCCCCGGTGTGGTTCTTCCGACACCAGACTATGCCGTCCTCCTGGAGACACTCAATGAGAACATCAAGAAGTTGGGTCTGCAGCCAGTCCCATGGTTCATTGAGAAAATCATCCAGGTACAGTATGTAGCAGTTTGCAGGAACAAGTGTGCAAAACAGCGATGGTACCAAAAATCTCAGTAAGCCCAATTGAGCAACATGTGAACCCTGATTTAAAATTCTATAAACGGTTGTCATGTTAAAGATAAATCAGCTAACGAAGCCTCTAAATCATTTCAGTGAAATATGAATACTTAATTCTTGTTGACTTGGATTTGATGTGCATGTTAAATTGACCCAATTTGTCATTTGTAACCATGGAGGGAACATTAATTCATTACCTGTGGTCTTGTCACGGAACTGGTTGCCAGGAAGTCCACAACAAATGGTGGCATTGGTGATTTACCAGTCTTCAAAAGTATGGTCATCATTTCAAAAAAATCAAATAATTGAAAAAATGATAGATATAAATGCTTGGTAACATAGGTCTCAAAGAATGTCTCTGTCTCAGTCTTTCTCTTTTGGCTAAATCTCTCTAATGACAGATGGAGCGATTAATTCCATAACAAATGTGTGAGATCATGTTGGTGCCATCTGGTTTCATGAGGGAAGAATGCGAAATCAAACAAGTGGTTAACCTTAATAAACTGTGTGGTACCGCGCTGTTTATGGCAGTTCCTCCTTGAGTTTTTGGGGGTTAGGACGCTATGCATACAAACAATGCAGTCATGAATATTCTCCATTGCAGTCCATCCAGGTTATCATTAACAAACAAGACAGGTTGAATGGAGCACTTTTGTGCACAGAAGTCTACATTTGTGGTTGTTCAAGTACAATTAGGAGATCAAAGGATTAGTGTTCTCGCCTGTTGGCCCCTGGGGATCAGTTCAAGCCACAACAAAATTTTTGTCTTGACTATTTTGTCCACACTTTTTCCTTACGGAGGTAGCTGAAATTTTGTTCTTGAACAGTTTTTGAACTAGTCTTTTGTCCGGAATTACCCAAGTATTGGTTTACAAATATGTCTGAGTGACATGCTCATACAGAATATAAAACCATTCCGTACCTCTGTAGTGAATATTCAGACACACGCAAGCAATACAGGCACACACTAATGCTACCTGCAGCTAGTCTGGTTCCCAGACCAACACACGCAGACTGTAATATTGAGCAATCTTTGATACGGTGGGAACCAGCCCAGGAGTCTTCACAACAGATTTTTTTCTTTTGACAGAGGAATGAAGTTGTGATTTACTGTCTAAAAAAATTGTTAACACTGGACTATTCCGAACGTAAAAAATTCCAACAACATCCGTCAGGTTTAAATGTAAGAAAAAAGTAGAACTCTTCCGTGTGACAAAATGAACTGTTACACTGGACGTTAACTAATCAGAGTTGTATTAAGACTGGCGTCCAACTTAGACTACACTCCATTCAAATCAACACCTTTAAAGTTGCCATAAGCATGTAGGATAAGCGGGAGATTAGGTCTTGTGGTTTTGCTCTGTTGTGTACTTTGATTGCCACCAGGCTCTTTCATGACAACAGCAAGTTGTGCGTGTTGACCCGTAAGTAATCAGCTCATTAACTGGAAACCTTGAAGTACCCAAAAAAAACTTTAAAAACTGCACAGTACTGCACAGAACTGTGCAAGTCAGCCTCAAAGAACCGCTTGTTTAATTTCAGATCTGCCTCTTACTGTCAATGATGTAGGAGGCAAGACTAGCTCCTAGACGGTGTTAGAACACACCACGTTAAACACCACAGTGCTGATATCCCCTGTAGTGTCTCTGCCGTAGGTTTGGTGTGT
The DNA here is from genome assembly GCF_001949145.1 of Acanthaster planci. Next base: position 1,406,962 of record NW_019091432.1, read on the forward strand.
GATCTTCTATAATGCCGCTGTATTGATAACAGTGACTTGATTTGGATCCTAGGTGTACGAAATGATGTTGGTGCGTCATGGCTTCATGATAGTGGGCGATCCCATGGGAGGCAAGACAAGCTCCTACAAGGTGCTGGCCAACACCTTGGGAGACCTACACACCGCTGGTTTGATGGGGGAGTTCAGAGTCATTCATGAGGTCATCAATCCCAAGGCTATCACTATGGGTCAGCTATACGGTTCCTTTGATCCAGTGTCCCATGAATGGACCGATGGTGAGTTGATAATCAAGGACGTGTAGTTTGTGTATGCATATATTTGCTAGTTTCCTACACCTATGACACCTCCCTAGTTACTGGCATAGAGGATTTTACACAGGTTGATCTATTCTCTACTGTTCCAGGGCCAACTCTTGAAGAGACTTTTTCAGGACTTCTCCAATTTGTTTCTGTTCATGTTGACGAATGACACTTTGCGTGGTTGAAGGCACTTAAAAAGTCCTTTGTGTGTTTTCCATTCTTACTTGGGCACTCACTGTTAGTTGGTCTGCCACTCCAATGACCAGCAGATAAATGGCGACACATTTTGTGTACGTATGCTATCAGGTGTGTTGGCCAATACCTTCCGTGAGCAGGCAGCCTCCCAGACTGAAGACAGAAAGTGGATCGTGTTTGATGGCCCTGTGGATGCTGTGTGGATTGAGAATATGAACACAGTACTGGACGACAACAAAAAGGTACAGTCTAACAATGCAAGATGAATTAACATGAGCTTCGTCCTTTCACATTGAGAGGTCTGTTGTGTGATTGTCATGGCTACTTCTGTATTCTAACATTTTTGACTCTCGCTTCATGACTCAAATGTTGGTTTGACCATTCCATTAGATTGACACTTTGAAAAGTTGGAAATTATGTCCATATTGAACTATGTCGGACTCTTACAATTTTCCACCCTTGACGTTCAAATTCTCATAGTTATGATTATGCTGCCATTAACCAAAGAGAACTTGCAGAGCCCACAAAGCAATTAACGGCAGAGCTCCAACCTGTATGTCCCATCTACTGCAAGTTTACACTCCTACAAGAAATCTACAGTCCAGCAACCTGCTACTTCTCAAGGAGCCCTAGTCTCGGCAGTCCTGGGGCGACAGGTCCTTTTCTGTGGCAGCTCCATGCATTTGGAATTCTCTTCCCCTTCACCTTAGATCTTGTCCTTGTACTACAAAATTAAAATCACTACTCAAAACCTATTTAATGACATGAGTTTCCAGGACTAATTTGATTGTTTGTATTACTTTCCATGATTTGTTGGTCTCAAAAGTTTGCTGTGCCTTGAACACCCAATAGGGCGGATATGTGTGCATTTACAAGTCATATATGTTATTATTATTGTTATTAGAGAACTTGAAGTACAAGTCACCAGTTAAGGTCTTGGTTTTCTTCGGTCATTCTGTGTTTGATAGCTCTGGAATGGTTTCTAAACTTTGTCTTTTGTGTTTTTGTCATCTCTCCAGCTGTGTCTGATGAGCGGCGAGATCATCCAGATGTCCAACAAGCAGAACCTGATCTTTGAGCCGGCCGACCTGGAGCAGGCCTCGCCGGCCACTGTCAGCCGCTGCGGCATGATCTACATGGAGCCTCACCAGCTGGGCTGGAAGCCCCTGCGTGACTCTTACATGGACACGTTGCCCACATCCCTCAGCCAGGAGCATCGGGAGCTGGTCAACGATCTCTTTGAGTGGCTGGTAGATCCCTGCCTTGGTAAGGGCTCGTTAGTCAAACTTTGGGTCTTGTTTACTCCTCCATCTTTGCACTGACACAAAGAGAATCCAGAATTGACCACTTGTTCACCCAGTGGTCCATAATCAAGCTTATTCAATATGTCTGAATGAGTTGACTGAAAACAACATTTTTTGGAAGGACAATCCTTTGTGCACCTTCAAGCTCTCTATGTTGTTAATGGAGTTTGTGTTACAATAAAGAAAAAGGCCACATGACTCCAGGATCAAAAGAAGAAACTAGAAAACAATACCAAAAATAGAAAAGAATTCAATGCAGAGCAGAGTGTAGGTTTTGCTTGATAAGAATCTGTTATTTGTCTTTTCAGAAAAATGTTGACAGAAAAAGTAGGTAACATGCGAATGCAAGGCAATTTTGATGTTGGTCTTTTCAGTAATAATTCAGTGATATTTTTGACTTTGTTTATTTGTAACATCAAACAGCAGATGCTCTCACAACACATGAATTCCTCTGAGTTCTGTCGTTTAAATTCTCTTTTCTTTGCCGCTTTTGACAATTTTTACCTCACAGATTTCATTCGTCATGAATGTAAGCTGTTTATCAACACCTCCAACATCCATTTGGCCCAGTCATTGATGAAGCTCTACACCTGCTTGATGGATGAGATCAAGGACTCTGGGACGGAGGGACACGACACCATGAGCAATCAGCAGGTACTGTCGTCAACCTCAATCCCAGCGTGTACTGTAGAAAACAAGTCCTCTGAGTTATCCTGATGTTAATATTGGGTGGTTGCTACTCCCCTTGGCATAAGTCCTAAACCTTTTGTTAATATGTAGCCAGCATTGATATCAAGCTTTGTACTTTCTGTGTTAAAAATGGGGAAAAAATGATTATTGATCGGGTAAAAATAATGTCAGTTCAGTAATTAAGAGTGTTCCAGTCTGTGTTATTTCAAATTTTTTTGGCCTTTGCAATCTTGATATTGCACATTTTTGTCTTCACCAGCATACAGTCATAGACACCAACATATAAATATGTCTTGTAATCTTGTAGTGTTTTTTGGGTTCTGTGTTTTCAGTGCTTAGGCCCTCTGCACAGAACCTCTTAATGGCTGTTTCTCCTCAATTTCCTCTGAATCAATCCTGTTCGTTCTTATTTGGGTCCTTCTCCAGATCACCCTCTGGCTGCAGGGCCTGTTCCTGTTCTGTGTGGTCTGGTCTCTGGCTGGGACCATGAACGGTGACAGTCGCAAGAAGTTTGACCAGTTCTTCCGCTTGCTGATCAGTGGCACCCACCCCGACCACCCCAAGCCAAAGAGCATCAAGATCACCAAGGTAAAGAGACTTCTGACCAGAATAGTGAATATGAGAACAGATATATTCATGAATTTATCCATGGACCTGGGCCAGGTGTTGTCTAAGCACATCAGTAGAATGGATACTGGTGGACTGATAGCTGTGACAAACCACCACTAGCTTCAATTTCATGTCACTGCCTATAATTGGTGCTGATGTAATCTATGCTCAGAACGAAAATTTGTTTTGTGCCATTATTTCTGCTCTAGTTGCTCTGTTGAAAGTTGCTCTCCTTAGCAGAACGGCCTTTTATTGTCTCCACTGTCATTACTCACATCTCAGTTTGAGTGACATTACTCAACATGACTCATCTTACATTTACCTTGGAGATCTATGTGCTATTATACAAATGCCTGATGTGATTTACTCCTCACTTTTTTCACTTGTCCTTTTAGAGCAACTCCTTCCCAGAGCGGGGTTCCATCTTTGATTTCTACTTCCAAAAGCAGGCCAGCGGCTCCTGGTGTGAGTGGATTGACTACTTGGATAAATCCAAGCTCAAGATTCCTGCCGGGGCCAAAGTAAGTGACATCATGCAAGAATATCCGTTCAACTTGCCATTTATTTCTAGACAGTTATGTGCAGTCAGTGTTACATTCACAGGCACTGATGAGTCCTTAGCAGGGAAAGCATGCATAAATCTAACAGCACCTATTTTTTGATATCTTAAGTCAATTCAACATGGCTTATTCTCAACACACATCACTGGAGAATATCTTTTTGTTCAGTGGACTCAAAACATTGTATCATGTTGCCTACTTCTGTGAGTTGCAAGAGTTTTTAGTACATCATATTTAACTTCAGCACCCCTCACCAGGGCACAGGATCTTCAAACCACAATACATAGTAAGTTTATCAAATTGGAATCAACTACCCATCCCTTATATCTACATGCAAACTGTGATCTTGTGGTCAGCTAAAACGAAGATGCAGCAGCAAACGCAGTCTTCCCCTCGTACGTCTGTCTGTGTGGCCCAAGTTCTTGCTCCAGACTGTATCCCCAGAACTTTATTTCATTCTGTTCACTTTGTAGGTGAGCGACCTGATTATCCAGACCAATGACACCGCCCGTCAGATCTATTTCTTAGATACCTACATGACCCACGCCAGACCCATGCTCTTCATTGGGCCCACTGGTACCGGCAAGTCTGCCATTACCAATGACTACCTGGTGGGATTGCCCAAAGAACAGTGAGTGATCAGCCTTCATGAACTTTATAAAGCCCCCGGGTGTTGATTATTTGCAATATTTGTCAGTGAAAGTGTTGTTTTCATTTATTGGTGATTTTCGGCACGTATAAAGAAGTATAGGAATTTTGGTTTTAGCTGTCCCCACCCCAAATGAAAGGGGGTCTTGTTCACATTTGTCCCTGCCAGTATTTTGAGATCATTTGGAAGCAGTGTTTTGCTCATCACGTATTCGCTGCCTGAATTGTTTGCAAATGTGTCCTCGTCATCAAGACAATACACAGCGGTTTTTTTGGGGGGGGCTGCAGCATTGAAACAGTTTTCAGATTCGTGGATTGGAGTCTTTAATTTGTTCTTGTTTTTTTACCTCAGTTACATTCCCAACAACATCAACTTCTCAGCCCGCACGTCAGCTAATCAGACACAGGATATTATCATGTCCAAACTAGACAGGTAGGTATTGTAGTCAGTTATTAGGTTATGGAATTGTCTCTGTTAATTACTGAACCTACATTTTGTTGAGAAAAAAGTAAAAACGAGAAAAAATTAAAAACGTAGTATACTACTAATGCAGCATAATTGGAACAAGATCTCAGTATTTGTGATTTGTGAAAATTGATTCCAAACAGTTCCGTATTAATGATGGTAGCATCTCTGTAGTTCCCAACTAAAGTTTGAGGTTCCTTCAAATGCTAGACTGTATTATTTTTAATAAACAATGCCTTTACTACTGTTTCAGACGGCGCAAAGGTGTGTACGGTCCCCCCATGGGCAAGAAATGTGTGATCTTTGTGGACGACCTGAACATGCCTGCCAAGGAGAAGTATGGTGCCCAACCTCCTATTGAGCTTCTTAGACAGTGGGTGGATCACGGCCACTGGTTTGACAGAAAGGATACCTCCAAACTAGAGATGGCTGATGTGGTGGGTATTCATACACTTGGTAAATTCAGAAGTCAAAGATGGTCACATGACCAGTCACATGACTCTGACACTGATTTTAAATGTTACGTAATAACGCCCAAATCATGCTTGCTATTTGTCTTATTTAGCACATGATTTGGGGCTGCTGCGGCAGAAAAGATATACATATGCCCACTGAAAAAAATTACCTGTGAAAGCGTAGGAATATGTCGTAATGTACTTTTGACTAATTCTCTGCTAATTTCTCGCTTAGTGCTTAACTTTGCTGAACTCTGTTTCTGTTCACTACCTTTGTGAAATTAGGGGCTGCAGGAATAGAAGTCTAATTCAGTCAAAGCTAAAATTCCAAGGAAGGTCAACTTTCAGACTTCCTGTGATGTGGAAAATGTGGGATGTTCAGTTTTGGCCAGTGTCAAACAGTTAAAGCTCTTTTGACATGGTCATTTTGATGTAAATTTGTGTTTCTTGTAAGAGTGTTGCATTTCTTCACTTGAAAGTATAGTCGTGCATGGAGCCAGTATGGACGTATTCCTTTTCCACATTTCAATCTGTTGTCTTTGCCTCCTTTGTCCAGTTATTAGTGGCTGCTATGGGACCACCAGGAGGAGGTCGGAATGACATCACTGGTCGCTTCACCAGACACATGAACATTGTCGCCATTGACTCCTTTGATGACGCCACCATGACCAAGATCTTCACGGCCATCGCCGATTGGCACTTTGCTCAGGGATTCGATTCGGCCTTCGTCAGGCTCGGAAAGGTAACTGAACATCGTCAGTGGCGGTTTGTGTTATTTTGTCATTGTTAAGCAGTTCGCAGATGTTTCAAAAATTTCTTTGTGATCAGGTAGGTAGAGATGGTCCCTGTCTGGTTGCTGAAGTGTCATGATTGTCACATTTGTTTTCTCTGTTGGTAATGTGGATCATGCCTAAGATTCTGTCACCGTTCCTCTTTTTGGTTTGGTTTGTGAGTAGTCAAGTAAATACAACGTTGTGTGGAATGTTTTTGGAATGTCATTTACAGCTGATGAGAATGTGCCTCATCATCCTGTGAATCAGTTTGAAAGCCATTAGCCCGGTACCACAATATCCAGTGAATATAGCAAGACGAAGGCTAAGTCACAGTGTATTATAGCTTTAGTGTACAGCCTATGTCAGTGGATGCACTGGTAGTGAAAGATTTTACTCTATCGTACACCGCGACTATGGCAGATTGGGTTACCAGACTGGGTAGTTTTACAGCACCTTGAACTACCGATTTGAGAAACTTACTGTTCTTAGAGGATGATACAGTTAGTTTTTTTTTCTCACTGTGTTTTATTTTTTTCTCATATCATTCGTCTATGATCAGATTGTTACTGTGGAATGCCAATTACTGAAATGGTCATTTAATTTGTTTGTGTTGATCTGACCTCAGATCATGGTGATGGCCACCATGGGTGTTTACAAGGCCACTGTCAGTAACTTTCTGCCCACTCCGTCCAAGTCTCACTATGTCTTCAACCTGCGCGACTTTGCCCGCGTCATCCGTGGCGTCCTGCTCATCCCCAGCACCCACCTCAAGGAGGATGACAAGGACAAGCTCATCCGGCTCTGGATCCATGAGGTCTACCGAGTCTTCTACGATCGCCTGGTAGATGACAAAGACAGGTCAGTTCATTTTAAGTCTCTCTGACACTGGTCAGAGACAATTCTGGTATTTGAGGACTTAGCACATGCACTCAAATCACATATTAGAAATGCATCAACATTATGTTCTCCAAGCGGAAAGTAAAAAGGGTGTGTTTCTACATAATAACGATGGTCCTTTGGTTGGTGCTCTTTACGTGTGCAGGGAGGTTCATGCATGTTTGGTGCAGGACGCACTAAGCATGAACGACCAATTTCGCTCGGAAGGCCTTTTTGTTACATTTGAGCCAGGTTGAAAAACTCCCCACAAGCTTGTCTTATCTTTGCCAATGAGAGGGCACTTCTCCTTGTTCCTTTGCAGAAATGTCAAGAAAGTGGAGCCGTGTCCAGATGACTCGGTTATGCCTTGATGTAACACAGACTTTCATGGAATTACATGAAGCTGCAATCTAGCAGCTGCCAGAGGCATCTATGCTGTTTCCAGCCACAGCCAAGTCATACTGACACGGCTTTTACTTCAGCTCAAACTCTGTTGATGACATGCCTCATAAAATCTGTGCCTTTTTTAGACCTCCAAAATGACCCACAATTTCTGAAGAACATTTGCACAGATTTGTAATTGCTAGTTTGTTGTTCTGTGTTTTTTCTTTTTTGATTGCGAGTATTTTTACTGTTTCTCTTCCAGACTGACCTTCTTTGACATTGTCAAGGAGATGACTCAGTCTCACTTCAAGACGAGTGTCGATAAAGTGCTGAGCCATTTGACACCGAGTGGAAAACTCATCGACGATAACGTCAGGTATAGTCAGTCCTTAAAGTTAATAACCTGAAACAGCTGTTTTCTGACAGACTCAAACGTACAAGGTCTCATAATCCTTGTGCTCTGCCTTACAGGTGGAGGTTGATGAAGAAGAAACCAGTCTATAAGACATTTTTCACAAAAACAAAACTTATTTTGACCGCAAGAAGAAGAGTTTTATGTCAAGATGATAACACATAAACAAGCATTTCACCCTTCGCCTGCATAGTATATAACAGTATGAAAAGCTTCCAGTCCGTTCCGGCAGCTGCTGAGAAATTTTGACGGGCTCTTTCTGGGCGTAACTTATACCTTCAACATCTTGCTCACTAGTGTGGTCATCTTACCATAACACTATCTAGCTTGGTCAGTCCTCCAACTGGGAACACTGTTCAATCACAAGTTCCAAAAACTTGTGGTACATTTATCACAGTTCACTATTTCACATTCTTGTACCTCTTGGAAAAATGCGTTTTTGTAACAGTGTGAATAAAATAGCTGCACTACAATGCTCTTTAGTCACTGATTTGACCATTCTCTGCTCATACTGTTTCAATAGAATAATTAAGTCTTGAGCCCTTTTCCAATGTATGCTTACACACTGTAAACTCAGTGTTGCCAAGGGGTTGTGAACATTTCACACATGTACTATGGTAGGACTTGAACCCACGCCCTCCGGCTTACAAGTGCAGAGTTCCCGTCATCTTGTAAAACCTCCGCTCTTGCACACAGGAGTCTGTTCTTTGGCGACTACACCAATCCGGACAGCGACCAGAAGGTGTACGACGAGGTGACCGACTTGAAGGAATTGACCTCCACCATGCAGTTCTACCTGGGGGAGTACAATCAGATCAGCAAGGCCCCCATGAGTCTGGTCATGTTCAAGTTTGCCATCGAGCACATCTCCAGGGTCAGCCGGGTGCTGAAGCAGGACAACGGGCATGCTCTCTTGATCGGTGGGTCTGGTCGGAGAGGGGTAGTTGACCTTTTGTAATGCCTTCCTATGCGGAATTTCACGCTGATGGCGTATGGTCAAAATTACCCAGTCTACTGCGTTAATACTTGGGTGGGTTTTGTGCTCATCAGTGAGTTGAGATCCCCCATGTTTTCATGAGGAAAAACGTTGCGTTACCTAGCAGCAGTGTCCTGTGTGTTATGACAGTTGCACCTCTCTGGTTTTGTGCACACTTTGTCTTTGCCTTGAAATAATCCATGTTACAGGGGGTGGCTCTTAATATTTCTTGCTTTTTCTGTAGCGGGGATGGTTGTGTATAGAGAGCATAAGCCATGCAGTTTTAGTGAGGGCTACAGTGAGGGAAAGGTTGCTTCTATATTATATTTGTCATGCATCTGTCGGGAGTAGTGTTCAATCAGAATACTGCCAGGGTTACTGAAATCAGATGTCAGTGATGATACATTGTAAGCAAGATCTGCTAGTATTTGTAGTAGAAGTTGTCAAAGTACCTCTGAGACATATGCTAAAACTGTTCACAATCATGCCTTGTAGTCAGGATATCTTGATACCTCCTCCTGTCTGCAGGTATTGGAGGCAGTGGTCGTCAGAGTGCTACCAAGCTGTCCACCTTCATGGCAGACTATGAACTCTTCCAGATTGAGATTACTAAGAACTACACCAACAATGAATGGAGAGAGGATATCAAAAAGGTAATCTACTTAAAGAGGTACTTTCTGGAAATTGTTGTGTCATGCAACTCAATTTGACACTCTGTTTTCCTAAAATAGTTCCTTGTGTTGAGCTTTCTTTGACATTTTCATTTGAAGTTTTCCTAAGCAGTCTGCTTTCTTACCAATTGTTCAACATTCCTCTAATCAGAGATTTGTCTCTCTCTCTAGCTCCTGTTGAAATCTGGTGCCGAGGGCAAGCAAACGGTCTTCCTCTTCAGCGACAACCAGATCAAGGATGAGTCCTTTGTGGAAGACATCAACATGATCCTGAACACCGGTGATGTGCCCAACCTGTTCCCCGCCGACGAGAAGGCTGAGTTGATCGAGAAAATGCAGCAGGTGGCTCGGATGGAGGTAAAGTGAAACGAACCTCACTCTTGAAATGTTTAAAACAGCAAGACCTCAACACTTTCACATAAGTATAAGATCATTTGTACACTGTAAATACCTGTATAATGTAAATTATGAGCAGGGCTGTGAATTGGGTTTTAGTGATAGGCTTTTCTGAAGATCACTTAATCTAATTCAAATGGACAGGAATTGTTTTTTGGCTGAGCAAAGGAAGCCAACTGAAGAAGGATTGCAACAAATAAAACTCTTTCATTTGAACGATACTGACATTATCAAGTGAGTTATCCAGTCCAATATTAGCACTCTCCCAGTTTGTTAATTTCCATATTCACTGCAAGTTTGTCATGTGGTAAATGGATATCCATTGATTTGATTTATGTGGGATTTTCATTGTTGAATCCGTGGCATCCTCGCATCAAAATGCACAGGGTAGGAAGATTGAAGCCACTCCGCTGGCCATGTACAACTACTTCATTGAGAAAGTCCGGAAGAACCTGCACGTGGTGCTGGCCATGAGCCCCATCGGAGACACGTTCCGCAATCGGCTCCGGATGTTCCCCTCTCTCATCAACTGCTGCACCATCGACTGGTTCCAGGTAAGGGCGCTGATCTGTCGGCATCATACAGTCTGTGTCACCTGCCCGTCTGCTGTTTTTTGATCAGCGGTGCTACTTAGCACATGGTGTACAAGGCAGTAAACATTGATATTTGTCGTAGGAAGATTTCTTCAGGAGAATGATAGGAATGTACACTATTTATTGACCAAAACTCCCAAAGTAGTGTAAAACAGTTATGGGTGACTGAAGCATCGGGGTTTGTCAGGCTTAATTGTATGTACATCTAAAAACCATTCCTGTCTTGTTTTAACAGTTTCAACTGTATTGACTGGAGATTATTGCTGGAGGTTGTACATCGTTACGATTCACAGGTTCACATTGACGTTGCACTGTTTTCATAATTACTTGCCTGGAGAGTTTCGGATAACAAGGAAAAGCAGTTTGATGCTTGATGCAAATGGATGCTTATTGTCCGCGTCTTTAATGAAGAATTCATTCAGATCTTGTCATCTTGTAGTGACTTGGCTATACCCCTTGAATCTCTCTGCTTGTGTTCCACAGACAGTGTTGTCCTGTTTTGGGGCTTGCATAATTACGGAGTCCGTGTAGTGTCGTAATGAATGCCTCTTGCTGTTTGTCTTTTCTTAAGCCCTGGCCAGAGGATGCCCTGGAGATGGTGGCCAACACCTTCCTGGAAGATATCGAAGACATTGATGACAACGTCCGCAAGGAGTGCGTCTTCATGTGCAAACACTTCCATGAGAGTGTACGCAAACTCTCCGAATCGTAAGTCAGTGTGTTACCATTTCCATGTGAGCACAGGATCACTGTAATCTCAGGAAGGCCCCCAGTAATGGCAGGATCACTTTACCATATATCTTACAATGTAACTGGCCTTTGATGCTGTCTCTATCTCTTTCAGTAGGTGGTGCAACTGTGTTACCATTACTTTGGAGGGCCCTGTGCTCATCGTGCATTTCAAAGGAGTTTTAAGTAACAAAATAAATATGATCTTGATGTTACTTTATTTTCCCTTCAAACTCAGTGCTTTCTGAGAACCTTAACAAATCTTCATGGACTTTTTCTTGTGAGACTCTATCCTTCGCATCTCAAGATTTTTCTGTTGGGTAGTCAGAAGTGTAGATAGCATTCACTCAGTGAATAGAAGATTCTCCAACTGATAATCAAGTTATTGTCTTCAAGAATATATTAAGACATTCAAGAGAATGTAGACGTGTCAATAAATTCTGCGATCCTTTCTGGACAGATTCCTGGAGCAGCTGCGCCGGCACAACTACGTGACCCCTACCTCCTACCTGGAGCTGATCCTGACCTTCAAGAAGTTGCTGGGCCTGAAGCGGGCCGAGATCATGACACTGAAGAACCGCTACCTGGGCGGCCTGGAGAAGCTGGCCTTTGCCTCCTCCCAGGTGGCCGTCATGCAGGAGGAGCTGACGGCACTGCAGCCAGAGCTCATCAAGACCTCGGAGGAGACAGAGAAACTGATGGAGAAGATTGAGCAGGACACGGTGGAGGTGGAGGCACAGAAGGAGGTCAGTTAATCATCAGTCAGTTGACAGGTTATGCAGGTCCACGACTAAGATCAGCCAGCAACTATTTCTGACCCATTCTCTGAAATGATTCACAAGGCTTTTTTTCTATAATTTTGTTTCAGTTTACATTTGAAAGAGCAAGCAATCTGTTCGTGTTACTGTATCTTATTTTGACATCCTAGTGGAAATAAATAAACTTTTTCCAGTTTTCAAATCACTTCTAATGATTAACCAAGTTTTAATTTAAAGTTTTTGGAATGCATTTTTTTTTAAATCACTAGCAAAATTGAGAATATTTTGCTCATTCGTGTGGATTAATTCTTGCTTATTTTTGAAATTTTTTTTCTTTTATCCGTTGGAGTTTTCCCTTATTTTACTAAGAAACAGTGTTATAGATGAGTCCATCACAAGTCCCTCCACAAATCTGGAATTAGGGCTTTCACAAGACCATTCATATCGGTATCAGGGTTAACAAAGACAGGGACATGCTTTTGTCACAGTTCATTTGAATAGCTTGTAACTTGGCTTAAGACCGATGAGTTGTGATGGAATAGTAGGGACTTGCAGGGATTTATGATGGACTTGGTCCTAACATGGTTAAGAAATACTGAACTTCACTGTGTATTGCATCTCATGCCAATGATGGGTTTTGTTAGATTGGAGAATCCGTGAAGGAGATCTTTATACTGACAAGCATGGTTTGTGTTTCGTCGTGTAGGTTGTAGCAGCTGATGAAGCCGTAGCCAACAAGGCAGCCGATGAGGCTCAGGCTATCAAGAGCGACTGCGAGAGTGACCTAGCAGAAGCCATCCCAGCATTGGAGGCAGCCTTAGCCGCTCTCAACACCCTCAAACCCAGCGACATCTCCATGGTCAAGGCCATGAAGGTTAGCATATTGTGTTCTTACGTCTTGGGAAAATTTTAACAATCGGGCAAGATCTCTTTTTTTCAAACAAGTGTTGGAATGATACCATTCCATCATATTTTGGCATTTCTATCAATGCTAAGTTAAATGTCAGGAAATGTTGTGGGTTTGCTTGAGAATAGCCAAGAAGCACCTGACCAAATGTAGTCAGCTGACCAAAAACCTTTAAAAGCAGTCGTTTGAAGGAATGGTACCAGAAGCAAATGTTAAGGCCTTCTCATTCTCTTAAAATGAGGTGATGGATACCTCATCTTTAAGGACATTTGGACTTCAGAAGAACCAGCGGCTGTGGAATGTATCTTTGTCCAGCCAAAAATGATAAATGCACTGATTTAGGGAAGTGCTAGAAGCACTGATGATCACTTCAAGCCCCAGTTTCTTAACGGAGGAATGCAGAATTAAACGAGGTGTAACTTGAGGGTTTAACCCGAGGTGCCCCACAAAAGCTTTGTGTAGCCTCGTGTAATCCCCAAGGTAAACCTCAAGCTACCCAAATTTGAATTTTACACTGACCACTTAACTGGATTGCTGCCCTCCCCTCTCAGAACCCACCCAGCGGTGTCAAGCTGGTCATGGAGGCCATCTGCATCATGCGGAACATCAAGGCCGAACGCAAGCCGGACCCCTCCGGCTCGGGCAAGATGGTGGAGGATTACTGGGGTCCCTCCCAGAAGCTGCTGGGCGACATGAAGTTCCTGGACCACCTCAAGACCTACGACAAGGATAACATTGCCCCCGCCGTCATCAAGAAGATCCGAGACAAGTACGCTGAAATTACACCCAACCAACCAACTGTTTCAATCCACCTGATAAATATTGAATAGCCAGTCTTCCTCGTTTCATTGGTTAATGTTTTGTAGACCCCAAGCACATACGGTGACAGGTGGAAATATGACGTGCATACCATTGCCGTTGTACAATGGTGTTGAAGATTTTGGGCATACTGATGGGACATGTACCCCGAGTCTCCCTCTACCTTGGAGCACCCAAGAGTTTGTCACACATTGGCAACTCTTTTTTTTATGCACTTCATTGCTTTGTCCTCCAAAAATCTTATCCTTTGGCCTTGTAAGAGGCTGGTTGAAAGTGAGAATGATCACAAGATTGAAACCGTATTAATTTCTTGCTTGTCCTGTAATGTGTCTGATGACGGAACCCCTTTCCATATTTTGAATGTACATTTTTCCCCTACCTACTTTCTTCCTAGGTATATTCCAAACCCTGACTTTGAGCCGTCTGTCATCCGTAACATCTCCACGGCCTGCGAGGGTCTGTGTAAGTGGGTGCGAGCCATGGATGTGTACGACAGAGTTGCAAAGGTGTGTATCTTGCAAATCGGTTCAGTCTCTTCAAACTTAAGCTACATCATGCTTACATTTTTACGTTTGCTTGTAAATGCAAATGACAATCCCAGGTAGTGTTTAGTAGACAGCTCTGACATTTTTCACATTAATGATTGTTCACAAGGAACTGGGTGCACAGTGATAAAGGAGTACTTTTGTTGCAGTTTATTGAAATCAGACTAGATGTCATATGTTGGTGGTGGGATCGTGTGGGGTCTTCTGATGTTCTTAATTAAGAGGTCTCAACCTAAACACCGATCAGAGTCAAGAATTTGGCCCTGAAGAAAGACAAGATACGGAGCTTCAGGCTAGTGTGCTGTTCTTGTTCAGGTGGTAGCCCCCAAGAAAGCCAAGTTGGCCGAGGCTGAGGCAGAGCTGGCCGTGCAGATGGACATGCTGAACACCAAGCGGGCCCAGCTCAAGGCTGTGACGGACAAGCTGCAGGCCCTGAACGAGCAGCTGGACGCCATGGTGCAGAAGAAGAAGGAGCTGGAGGCCAACATCGAGCTGTGCTCCCAGAAGCTGGTGCGAGCCGAGAAGCTGATCGGCGGGCTGGGCGGGGAGCGAGACCGCTGGAACGAGGCGGCCAGCATGCTGGGGGAGAAGTACATCAAGATCATCGGCGATGTGTTGATCTCCTCTGGGGTGGTGGCTTACCTGGGCGCCTTCACGGTGGATTTCAGACTGGTGGGTCTCGGACGGTGCTCAATCATAAAGCAATTACTGGCATTAAGAAAGGATAAGCAGTCTTGAAAACCTCAGGCAGCATTTCGACTATTGTTGACATTTCTTGAACTTGAACTTTTAGCCCATGCTTTTGGACAGACACCAGAGGCATGCCCTCACATTATGTTTTATTGTACAACTCACTGAAAATGATATCACTTATTACTGAAATTAACCCACTTTGCTTCTTAGCTTGCTCTTTCTTTTAGTTTCTGGACAGAAAAGTGTTTCTCTTGTCGCTTGCCACCTGTCCTGTTCCCATTTTGCGGATACACTGCTTGTAGTGAACCAACAATTTCCTGGCAGGCCCTTTTAAGGCCAACTTTTAGCTTCAAAAGAAGTTTTATTTGGAAATAGGGCAACTTCTTGGCTCCTTGTTTATGTAGTGGTTATTTCTAAACATTCATGATCTCAGATTTCAAAATTTTCTTCAGACATGAAGTGACCGTCGCCATCTTCTTGAGAAATAGGCCGTACAGACTTAGTCAGGATTGAGAAACCGAAAGCAGATGTTGTGTGTTTTTTGTTCGATAGAAAGCAACTGAAGAGTGGCAGAAGCTGTGCCAGGAGCGACTGATTCCATGCTCTGACACCTTCTCCCTGAGTGCAACCCTCGGCGAACCAGTCAAGATCAGAGCCTGGAACATCGCTGGCTTACCGGTGGACTCTTTCTCAGTGGATAACGGTATCATAACATCCAACTCCCGCCGTTGGCCTCTCATGATAGATCCGCAAGGTGAGCGGGGAATACATCTTCATCAGTGGGAAACATCTTCATTGAAGTTATTTCAGATAAACTTGATTGGAGAATGCCAGAGAGATACAATCCATATTTTGTAGTTGAACACAAATCAAAGAAGTGTGGAAATAACTTGGTTTTAATTTTGTGTAACCACAAAGTCCACATTTGCTACCTAAAATATAGAATGAAAAATTGTAAGAGAAATTGAATCAAGATTGCCAGCGTGACACAATCTGTGTGTTTTTTTTATTTTTTTTAATATTTTTTTTCCCTTAGGTGAAAATAAATCAAACTATTCTGTAAATTACCTTCAGTTTGACTACCAGAACTTCCTCGTATGCTGCATAAAATATAAAATATACAGCTGTTTGCGGTACAAGTAAAAGTTTTTCTACAGAGGCCTTCATGTTAGACGTTCTTACATACCATTTATGTCAAATGATTGCAATATCTAACAGAGTAATTTATATCTTACAGGTCAGGCCAACAAATGGGTCAAGAACATGGAAAAAGCCAACCAGCTGTCCATCATCAAGTTGTCTGACAGCAACTACGTGCGCACCCTTGAAAACGCCATCCAGTTTGGCAAGCCGGTGCTGCTGGAGAACGTTGGGGAAGAGTTGGATCCTCTGCTGGAGCCGGTATTGCTGAAGCAGACATTCAAGCAACAAGGAGTGGAGGTAAGCTGGAGATTTGGAGGCGTCGGAAACAACTCTGGGTGGGCATATGGGGGGATTGAAGCTTTCCATCATAAAAGCTCTGCTGTTGCACTGTGTAGTATGACATTTAAAAGAAATGGCGTCCTGTCTATCTGCAAAAAAGGGAAAGGACTGCGACAGGGTTCACTGGTTATAAGTATTTTGATCACTTATCAAAGTAGTGAAATATTTTAACTCCAACGCACATGGCATTTTTACCAGGAACCTAATAAATCCATTGCTGTTCAGGGAACGAAAGAGTACATTGTTTTTTTGTATTATGAAGGGGCCATCAAGCCCCATTTGAATTTGCATTACCTCAATACAACAATGTTCTCTTCAAGTGATGAATTTCAAAGGATTAGGGAAGGTTGAAAATGACTACAGGATTTCATTTTATACTGGTTGTTTTGGGTTGGATATTAAATTGAAATGACTGGTTTATTTCATTTCTTTACTGACAGTATCTACGTCTGGGAGAGAACCTGATTGAGTATTCCCATGACTTCCGATTCTACATCACAACCACACTCAGGAACCCTCACTACCTGCCTGAGATTTCTGTCAAGGTAAGATCAGCCGGTAGGGGGGAGGTGAGGAATTCTTTTGGGAAAAAAGAATTTCTGGTACTACGTTTTGAAGAGCTTTGGAAATCTCTTGTTAGTCTGTATGGGTTGATTCTCTCAAAACTCTGTAGAACTTGTTGTGAATATGGATAAATTGGTTCCTGGTTTTGATTTGCAGTGGGTTCTGGATTTTCTTGCTTAACCCTAACCATGTTGAACCCAACAAGGTTATGCAGGATTTCAATGGTCCCTAGGGGGTTAGGGTTAATTTATCATACAAATTCTCACCTTTCTTGAGTGCATGTACCCAACCCTCCCCAATCAATCTTCACCGTGGCCAGGTCGTCCTGCTGAACTTCATGATCACCCCCTTGGGTCTACAAGACCAGCTGCTGGGCATCGTGGCTGCCAAGGAGAAGCCTGAGTTGGAGGAGAAGAAAAACCAGCTGATCCTGGAGAGCGCCGCCAACAAGAAGCAGCTCAAGGAGATCGAGGACAAGATCCTGGAGGTGCTGTCGTCCTCGGAAGGCAACATCCTGGAAGACGAGACGGCCATCAAGGTGCTGTCCTCCTCCAAGATGCTGTCGGAGGAGATCTCTGCAAAGCAGGTGGGAATTCCCAGGATGCCAGGTTTTTTTTTCATGCTCAGAAAATTTTGCTTAACGCCGGAAAAATAGGCCAAAACAGCAGGTTTTCAACCTAAATGCTATTTGGTGTATACTTCCTGGGAATGGTCCTGGACTGATTCTAATAGATTTGCATAAAGTTACTTATCAATTGTGACTGGGCCCTGGAGTCACTGTATTGTGGAGCAACTTGACGTACAAATTGGCTAAAGCACAGGAAAAAATTGGCTTAGCAAAAGCCAATGTGGTGTTTCATTCGATTTCTGCTGAATTAGAATCTTGCTAAGCACACAAAGACATCCAATGGTACACATTTGACTAATGATATTTGCTGATCTTGGCGAAACAGGAACATTTTCAAAACTTGTTTCCATACTTTACTGTCATTCGAGACAACCTTATGGAGGCATTTTAGTGTTTTTTTCGTCATGTTGTAATTTCTTGTTCATATGCAGCGTATGAACTGTAGTGTTTCAGTTGTCTCGTGCTTTCTCGTTACCTCTCGTTTGTCGTTCCGTTGCGCAGGAAATTGCCTCAGCAACCGAGAAGGAGATTGACGAGACCAGGAACGGTTACAAGCCCGTAGCCATTCACTCGGCCACACTCTTCTTCTGTATCTCTGACTTGGCCAACATTGAGCCCATGTACCAGTACTCTCTGACGTGGTTCATCAACTTGTACCTGCAGGTGGGTTGGCTGTTGCTGCTGTCATTAATGACAGTGACAGTGGCAGTTAGGATGACCGTGGCATTGATGGTAATAGTGCTGATGCCAATGTTAGAAATCAAGTGAAGCCAACTGCTTGATTAGTTGCTTGCCGCACTACCTTGATATGCTGTACTGTGCACAGCATTCGTGAAAGCAGAAAAATTGCTGGTTTGATAGAATTCTCTGAAGATTACTTTTGCCGAAGTCAGGGTTACATGCTCTTGAATAATTTTTGGGATAGATACAAGTTTTTGTAATTCTGGCACATTTCCTACACTTTCTGATATCAATCTTATGCATAACTGTTCCCTCATGTCTACAGTCTATTCAAAACAGCAAGAAGTCTTCTGTACTGGAGGAGAGGATAGAAAACTTGAATGACCACTTCACTGACAGCATCTATAGGAATGTCTGTCGCTCACTCTTTGAGAAGGATAAACTTCTCTTCTCCTTCATCTTGTGCATTGGCATCATGAAGAGCAGGTCAGTTGCAATATCAGTCACTCCAACCCAGCTTACCCCAGTCCTTACCCGACCTTACCTAACTGAGCCCGGCCCTTACCCGATCCAATCCATCACAGCTTGGTCCAACCCAACTCAATCCCTCCCTAATCCAGCCCAGTTTGGCTCCTCCCAACTCTGCCCAACCCAACCCTTAACCTTTTCCAATCCAACTGTACCCGAGGCAAAAGACTGCAGATATATTTGAGAAAGATTCCACATGGCTTGACTCATCAGTTCCATAAGTTGTGCAGCTTCTTTTAAAACATTTCTGTAGTCGTTCTCATTTTTTACATTATAGCATTTTCTATTGTCTTTTTTTTTCACAATTAATGACAGGCAAGATGGCAGGGGTGTACTTTTGCAGGGATTTTCTGGATTTGGGGATTTTTGATCCCAAAATACTGGATTTTCATGGTCATTTTAGTATTCGGGTGTTGCTTCTGTCTTTCACTTTGTCAACCCAAGTGCAAAATTCACATTGTAATCATGACCATTCTAGTAGGGACTCTAGCCGCTGCTATTCAAAGTCCCTGAGAGTTGTGATACTTTATTCCTGCCATTGTGACAACCCCATTTCCAAATGTTTCATGGATTTTTCTTTGCCCTCCACTCTCGGTCTGAAAGAGGGGCTTACAGTAGTGTGTAGACTATCCTTGGCTCAACCAGTTTCCCTACGTCTCTCCATCAGAGGCACTATTGACGATGAAGAGTGGAGGTTCCTGCTGACAGGTGGAGTTGCTCTGGATAATCCCTTCCCCAATCCCTGCTCGGAGTGGCTGAGCGACAAGGCCTGGGCCGAGATCGTGCGCTCCTCCAACTTGGCCACCTTGAACGGATTCAAAGAGCGTAAGTTCAAATAGAGAGTGGCATCACAACGAGATTAGCAAATGGCTCAAGCAAGTGTGCTGGCACTGGAAAGACTTGTACTTGTGAACATGGGCGTTGCAAGGGAGGGCCTGCCCCCCCTCATGAAAAATGTCAAAATCCAACATGAAAAAAAAAAATGGAACACTGATGGAAGAAACGGGATAAAAATCACCAGTTTGCTTGAAAATACATCAGTATTGAGTATCAACCCTCTCCATGGTTTGTGGTTTGTCAATTTGCTGCCCATTGACGCTTGCACCCCCCCAGAAAAATTCTGATAACACCCATGCTTATTTTCTGATTTTGAGGAAGTGTTGTCATGCGCAGGTCATGCGGAATGGAAATGATCATTGTGATCATATGGGTTTCAGGCCTTGCGCTAACTTTTTTTCCTGGCTAGCCCACTGGGCTAGTTCAATAGATGTTTTACTAGTCCCGTTTAGAGTTTTACTAGCCCGTTTACACAAAAATTTTAAAAACCTAAAATTTGTTATCAGCTTACCAATGCAGAATTTGACATTTCAGAAAATAAAAGGCTGATGGTATAAATAAATAGAGAGGCGTGTATGTTAGTTAAAAGTCACTGGAGTCACTGGTCATGGAGCCAGGATCAAAATCATCTCTTTGCTCCGTCCTTCCTCTCATTAGGGTTGCTTACGTTTGGCAAAATTGCCACTTTTTGCTTACTTTCTGACCTCCGCACGTGCACAGTGAACGAGAGAAAACTTTTTCCAATCAGAACGCAGCGTTGTGTATACTTTTTATCAAACTCTTTCAAGGACTCTTGCAATGCCCAGTATAGCTAACTGTGGTCAGTTAAGGTCAGAAAAATTGATAAGGCCCCCCCAAAAATACTTCTGGTTTCAGTTTCCTGACTGAATTTTTCGGTGCGACCCTAAAATTTTTATCAGCAAGTTAGAAAAACAAATTTACAAAATTAAAAAAACTTAGAAATTAATGCCAATTTTTTTTGTCTTCACAAAACACCTCTCAACAACCCTTTCTTGTGTTAAAACACTTGTTTTCATATGTTTTCCTACTTCATTTGCAAATTTTGTAAAGAAACTTCTGTCATTTTTACGAGTTCCACTCACGTTTCGCTGTCCCAGTAGTGAAATTTTGTGCGCAAAGCTCAATGCATGAAAGCAAAGCTGTGCTGGTTCCCACCACGCCGCGCCCATGCAAAAGAACGCGTGATGGAAATGTGCTGACCAGTCTTTACGTCCCGGTCGCGAGTCGATCAAAACTACATCGGTGTTGTACATGCATGCAGCCATACAGCTGCAGGTTGAAAAAACATTGATGTTGCAAGAGGATTCGTTAAGTTAATTCACAGAACTTGGGCTCTTGTTTATGTATTTATTTCTGTGCTCACAAGTTCCTGCCACGGCACGCGGTTTATCGCCTGCCAGTCTGGGTGCATCATGGATGCTCTTATGCGATACACGGACATTGCTGGCTAGTTTGCTATCGTGATTACCTAATTAGCATTGTGTGATTTGTCCGTAATTCTTGTGATTTATCAACTGCAGAAATTTTTACTTATATCAAGATGTGTTTTTATCACTGTTTGAGACAATTTTTGAAAGCTTCCAGCCCCATTCAGGCTATTAGCACAAAAACATTGACCAAACAAAATTCCGACCTACCGGTACTATTTTTGAGAGGCATGTAGTCAGAAGCAGAAGTGGCCTAAACAGTTAACAAGAATAGCGTGCACGTGCGGTATCACGCCGTACCATGTGCTACGCTATACCAGTACTACAACCCACCAGTCTACTCTGTGCATGGCATTCACGGTCACGTTTCGCGAGCATCACGTTTCAAAAACACAAGTAAAAGCACATCCACAACGACTCAGTTTTTGCGATCTTGTATTTATTATCACGAAAAGCAATATATATTTTGATCCAAGTTTTAACAGGTAGGCTTATTCTGAATTGTTCACTAGCCCAACAGCCAACCAAGGACCCAAGTTTAGGTAGCCCGGAGCATTTTTCACTAGAATTTGTACAGCCCCTAGTACTATTTCGAGGCCAGGGTTTATAGAGTTTATACAGTTAATGAGGTTTATATGTCCATTTGATCACTACCAGATTTTGAAGAGAACCATGCAACATGGAAGCAAGTCTATGATTCGGCCACCCCTCATGAGCTGAAATACCCTGTGCCCTTTGACACGACTGGCGGCCTAGCCCGCATGATCATCTTGCGCTGCTTACGGCCGGACAAGCTAGTGCCCGCCGTCCAGGACTACATCGTGGACAACATGGGGCGCAGCTACATCGAACCGCCTACCTTTGACCTGGCGGGTAGCTTCGCTGACTCCCACTGCTGTGCCCCCTTGATATTTGTTCTGTCGCCCGGCGCTGACCCCATGGCTGGCCTGCTCAAGTTTGCCGAGGACCGGGGCTTTGGAGGCAGCCGCATTCAGACTATCTCCCTGGGCCAAGGCCAGGGCCCCATTGCCACCAAGATGATCGAGGATGCCCTGCGGCAGGGCACCTGGGTGGTGCTTCAGAATTGTCACCTGGCCTCCAGCTGGATGCCCAAGTTGGAGAAGATCTGTGAGGAGGTGATCGTGCCCGAGGCTACCCACAAGGAATTCCGGCTGTGGCTGACCAGCTATGCATCGGACGACTTCCCTGTCTCCATCCTACAGAATGGTGAGAACTCAGTGTAATTGTCATATTAAAAGGTAGTATAATTCCAGAGCATAAATTGGACTGCAGTTGCAAAGTGTTGTATATTCTAGTTGGAGCTAAAAAGCAGGAGCTTAGTTGGTTTTTACCCAGAACATTCTTCTTGGGTTCTCTACCCACCTCTAAAACTGCATTTTTCTTTTCTCTGAAGGTTTTCCTTAAGCTTGCAAATGCCTAGGACACCTCTTGAGGAATCCTTTCATCACTAGAAATAGTTAACTAATATTAGTAATGATATTAACATTGGGGCTTTCAAATAAGATCCAAGAAGCAAAATCTAGGAATGTAACTCTTTCAACTGTCATTAAACACCTGTTCTCTTTCTCTCAGTTGATTGATTGATTGTAAGGCAGAGAGGGTTATGATAGAGTATAATTTGTGTTTACATTTTAACGCAGACACTTCAACCTTCAGCAATTACTCTAACCTTCATATTTCATGTTTGTTATTTGTTTGCAGGTGTCAAAATGACAAATGAGCCACCCAAGGGATTACGTGCCAACCTGCTTCGCTCCTACCTCAACGACCCGATATCAGACCCCGAGTTCTTTGACAGCTGCAACAAGGTATGCCTGTCCTCCAGGTCTGCAGAACGCCCGGTTTGTCATTAATTGGAGCCCCTGATGTGGCACACTTCGAGCCTTTTTTCCCCCAACCAGTGTTGATACACTTCTTTGGATCAGTATACTCCAGATTTTGGAACAGGGATATTCCGACCTCACCGTAGTTCTACTACTTGAACAAAATGAGGTCAAAAGGCAGGGTTCTAGAAGAGAAAAACCACATTGCTCCCTATTGGGCAGTGTGGCTTAACAGATGCAATCATTGCTAAGAGGTTTATAAAATAACACCATCCTCTCTTGTTTACGTTCTTCGTACACAGCCCCAAATTTGGCGGAGGCTGCTCTTCGGCCTGTGCTTCTTCCACGCTCTCATGCAAGAGCGGCGAAAGTTTGGCCCACTGGGCTGGAACATCCCTTACGAGTTCAACGAGTCCGATCTCAGGATCAGCATGAAGCAACTATTGGTAAGGTCACCAAGACAAACGTGTATGCAATTCTGAAATGGAAATCATTCAGCAAAGCTGTCAGTGCTGTCGTCTTTGGAGTGAATTGCTACATAAGCACACTGATATACGTCATATAGAGACATTGGTAATAGCGTTGAATTTACAGATACGGTAAGATACTGAAAAGTAAATTTCACTTCCCGAAGTTCTCCCTACTAGAAAAGGTCTTTGATGTGTATCACTTTCCTCTTGCTTTTTAATTTTTTTATACATTGCAAAAGTGGTTTTATTCCAACATGAGCTGTCTTTGTCACCGTTTCCCAGATGTTCTTGAATGACTATGACGATGTCCCCTTTGATGCTCTGACCTACCTGACTGGTGAATGTAACTACGGAGGCCGTGTCACCGACGACAAGGACAGACGTCTGCTGACGTCACTCCTGTCAAAGTTCTACAATGACAGGATCTTGGAGGAGGACAAATTCCCGTAAGAACAGCTTTTCTACTAAAATTAAGTGATTTTCAGAAGTTTGATACAATTTTAGGTTCTCCTGACACCCTTTTGTTTTTTATGTCACAGATTTTCGGACAGCGGTGACTACTTCTGTCCAGCGGATGGTCCATACCAAGTCTACATTGACTACATCCGCAGCCTTCCCATCATCCCACATCCGGAGGTGTTTGGCCTCCACGAGAATGCTGACATCACCAAGGACAACCAGGAAACACAGCAGGTATGGTGTGCCCAACAGTGACAGATATCCATATCTCAAAGTTGACAACAGATTTTGACAAGATAGACAGCTTCTCTTTCTCATCATAGTCAGTTTAGAATAACTCGGAACAGAGTCTGGTTTGGTAGTTTGATCCCTGAAGTGTTTCGGGTTACAGACATTTTGGCCTCGTATCTGTCCAACTTTAATTGCCTGCCAACCCTAGCTTTCTTGGTTTCCCCTTGTTCCTGACAGCTTTTTGATGGTATTCTGCTGACCTTACCACGACAATCAGGAGGCAGTGGTAAATCACCTCAGGAAATCATCGAGGACTTGGCTGTGGACATTCTGTCCAAACTCCCCTCAGATTACAACCTGGAATATGTGAGTACTCACACCATTAATTACCCACCATTAATCCCCTTTTTTGTGGTGGTTTTCTGATTCTTAATTGTTACAAAACTGGTTTGCTTCAGGTAATGGAGAAGTACCCCGTTGTGTACACGGAGTCCATGAACACTGTCTTGCGTCAGGAGCTGATTCGTTTCAACCGCCTGACGTCCGTCGTCCGTAGCTCCCTCCAGAACATTCAGAAGGCCATCAAGGGACTGGTGGTGATGTCGTCAGAATTGGAAGACGTGTTTGACAGCATGCTGGTGGGCAAAGTACCAGCCATGTGGGCTGCCAAATCCTACCCGTCGCTCAAGCCACTAGGAGGTTACATCATCGATCTGTTGGCCAGGTGAGACACTTAAGCTCATCTGTCGCGAAACGGAGTTGGTTTGACGGCGAGGTCGTATCTTTTTAGTCGGCTGGCAAGATACAACCACAGTTGTGAACTACGCTACCTCAGTGGACAAGAAATTGTCTTTCATTTTTGTTCTTGTAATATAACACTCTCTTATAGTCTTGGCACACATACTTCTTTTCAGGCATCAATTTTGATTAATTACCGAGAACGGAAAAAAACCCATAGTTTCTTTTGTTTATGCATTATGGTTAATTAAATCGTACAAGTCCACAACATTTTTTTCTCTCATGGATTTGATATTTTGAGAAGAGATGTCATTTCTGAACTACAGCAACAAGGCTGGTGATCGTTTGCTACCTTTGCAGTCCATTTTTTTTTTTTACCTTTTTGGTTTTTTTTTGTTTTTGTCATCATTAGGTTGAAGTTCCTCCAGGATTGGATTGATCATGGAGTTCCTAAATGCTTCTGGCTATCCGGCTTCTACTTCACCCAGTCCTTCCTCACTGGTGAGGATTATTCCATGCTCTTCACCCGGCTCCACAAACAAGGGGCCAGTATACTCCCTAGGGAGCTGAGATGGTTTCATGAATGTTCTGATGTTGTGAACCCAATGTACGGGGATAACAGTAATATGTGACCCGTCACAGCAAAATGAGAGTGAAGTCACATCCCGCTCGTTCTTATTTATTATTCTTATATTTCAAGGTCATATTAATGTGGAGGTCAATTTTTGGTTCTTGTAATATTTGGAAAGAGTAACCTGTCGCCTATTCAATTCCAAATATTTAGCGTGATCATATATTTAAAAAGACGCGTAGACGAGCTCTGGAAGCCCGTTTTGGACACGGCCTTTGGCAAAGCCACAAGCGATTCCAATGAACTTTGACACAAGCATTCGTTTCTCGTTATTCACCCTATTACTTGTGACTAGACTTGTATGAGGACTTGTGACGGGCTCACCCACAGCACTGATTTGAAAAATTACGGTCGTGTGATCAGTTTGCAGCTGAAACTCTGTACAAAATTACATTATAAATTATTCTAATGCAGGTAACATAGCAGGGTCGTGTGTACAAAAACCATACTTCAGATTCAAGGGTCTTTGTCTCACAGATCTATCAATACAGCCACGCGGCAGTGATCAAGCATTTTTCTTTGTCTCAACAGGCGTGAGTCAGAACTACGCTCGCAAGTACACCATACCCATTGACCACCTTGGCTTTGAATTTGAGGTGACTGGACACGAGGAGACGGTGGAAGAGAAAGCCGAGGACGGAGCGTACGTCTATGTAAGTCCCATTCGGAAAAGTCTGCCCTACCATGTGTTGCTGTCAACCTTCCGAGGTGCTGTGAGACCAGGTCTGATGACTTGTTGAAGACTCGTCAAAAGGGGGAGGTCTTCCCCGTACAATCTGCATTATTAGCTAATGCTGTAGATCTCTGCCTTGCCAACGATGTCTCATTCCACATCACCAGTTGTTCAAACTGTTTTCAGCCGCACTTGCCATTTTTCTCCCAGAGCATCAATTGCAAAGGGCTAACTCGGATGGGACTTGAGCAACAACCTTGTCCCCGCTTAAGTCTTTAGCATACTTTTGTTTGTCTTCATTTTATCAGTGCTTTCGTAACAAGGTTCTGGTTGAAATGGTCATTTGGCTAGTCTCAACAACCTTCTTGAAATGAGAGCAGACTCTAGTGCCACTGCTTAAATTATTCTCAGATACTTATTAGTCTCAAATGTGCGACTGACTGACGTCGTCCATTATAGTGCATTATACTTCAGTGCTAAAAGTCGTTCCACATTTACTTTCCGAGCATTTGATCTTTGAAGACTGGTTGCTCATCATGTTCTCATACCATCATCCCAGGGTCTGTTCCTGGAGGGTGCTCGTTGGGATCGCTCCCTCATGCGACTCAACGAGTCCAACCCCAAGATCCTGTACGACACCATCCCAGTCACCTGGCTCAAGCCCGGGGTCAGGGCCAACTTCAAGGCCGTGCCCACCTACACCTGCCCGGTCTACAAGACCAGCGCCCGCCGTGGCACGCTCTCCACCACAGGCCACTCCACCAACTTCGTCATGATGCTGGAGCTGCCCTCCGACAAGCCCCAAGCCCACTGGATCAACCGCGGGGTAGCTTCGCTCTGCCAACTGGATGACTAGGGTAAGTCTGAAATATTAAGTGGTTTTTATGTCCGGACAGGGAAAGCTTATAACCCGAGTTTTGGATCATGGCGTGTTCACAGGTCGTTGAGAAACTATTGGATTGCTGAAGTTGACAGGGAAAATAAAGAGCTGATCCCTGACAAAAATTGAAATATTGGTGTCAATCTCTTGTTGCTTCTTGGACCACACCCATAGTAGTTTGGCAATGACTTTCAGATTCATGTAGGATATGAATTGGTCTGAAGTAGCAGAAACACACAGCGGATGAAACTTCTCATTACCATATCATGAATAATGTATTGAACATTGACTGTTTAGAATGGCACTTAGTGCTGATGGAAAGCCGATGCACCAAACTGGATTATTTCTGGCTGCCCTTTTTTCACATTATTTCCGTTTAACGAAAGCTATGATCACTCACAAAATACCCTAATATCACTTTGGCCATGCGGACTGAGACAACCAGGGTTTTTTCTCTTTTCTATTCCTATATTTCTGTTCAGATTCCCTGTTAGCCTTCTAAGATCACCTGTAAAGCCGTCCACTGGAAGGATTACTGGAAGTCCAGTTTGATACTTTATGATGATTTGTTTCAATTTTTCTGTAGTTATGCGTCACCCTTAATTTTGCCTTCCAGCATTATATATTTGGGGTTTTTTTTCTTCATTTCAAAGTGTGTGACTTCATAAGCATATCAAATATGTAAATAGCCATGGGTATGACTTCTAGCATTTAAATTCTACAGAAAACGTGTGTGTATATATATTGCATAATTAATGAGAAACTTGAACAAAATCGCCTTTTTAACACTTTCAAGAACGGCTGAAATTCTTAAATCTTTGGTGTTAGTACTGGACTTTTTTTTTCTTGGCAGATATGTCCTGAGGTGGTGGTGTTTTCATAAAATGAATTCGTGTTTTGGCACACCACAGCTTACTAGCTTACTAGCTTGAAGTCAGCTTGCTTTTGGAAAAACAGGTTTTGCAGAAGCGTGTACAATTTCGAATAGAAAGCTTGCTTAGTTTGAGTACATTCTGCAGTGTGTGAAGCATTATTCTGTATATAGTTATGTACATAAATCAGATTGAAATTCCAAATATCCGTCCACCATTTTAATAATTTATATTCATATATTCCGAATGCAAGTACCAAATAATTGAAGCAAGTTGCATGGATTCCTGCTTGTAGATTGTATTTTTCTTATCTAAAAAATCTTCCAGTTTCATTTTTGTCTGACAATATGGTATGTTCTGCTAATGAATCATTTATTCATAAATGTATTGATTGACACAGGTGCATGCTGTCCCACCGCAGTAATTATCAGTCAAAGATAACGCTGAACAGTCATCAAAGGCGGCACACTCCAAAATGAAAGTTTGCCTATCGCCTGCATGATGACTGGACTTGAGTCATTATCCACAATGGATGATTAAACGCTAACCTGTTTGCCTACTTCTTATCAAAATTGGTCTTTTGTAAGTAAGCATGCTCGTATTTTGCTGATATGCACTTTCATACGGTGTTGGGGACCTCGTGGTACATCACTCAGGATATTGCAACTAAACGAACAAAACGGTTTCATTAACTGTGCAAACTGCAGTATTGGGTTAGTGACTTTGAAGTAAAACTTGCCTCCCAAATGAAAAGCCGACCATCCAATTTGGAATAAAATATAGTGCCAACTGACGATCAAACTTTCACAGGAAAAAGAAGACTGTGCTGATGTCTCACAATCACATCTGTAAAAATGCACCACACTCGTTACTGGATTCACAGTGAAACACAGACGTCTTACTTCCAGTGAAATTTTCTGGATTTGTGAAATATGCAAATGAATACTTCGTGGTCACATTTGTTACTTCCGAGTAACAGTTATGTATTTGCAGTACAGTGTGTATATAGGTATATTGTTTTGACAATAAAATTTACACTTTCCTCAAATTATGCATGGTATTTCTTATTAAGTCATCTTGAAGGTTGCATTGGCTTCTGGTGGAACAAATTAAGTATACAGACTATGAAAACTGGTACTAGGTTCAATTAAGGAAAAAAGGTACACCTTGTGTCATTCCAGGTTAAGCCTGCTCTCTGTGAAATAAAAACTCCACTCAGCTTTCTACTTCTCATTCACTCCAAAACAATAATACTCCAGCAGTATTGGAATTGTAACTACTCCAGTAGGTATTTCTTCATGTACATTAGTCTGAGAGCTTGGTTCTTCCCTCAAACAACGATTATAAGAAAAGTCCCATTGACTACATGCCCTTCATCTAAACCCCAAAAGAGCTGGGCTTTATTGGACCATCGCCCTCCTCCAAAGAAGTTGTCTTTCTCGGCAAGCATGTAAAAGACGCTCGTAAATACACCTGTAAAGTTTGGATTAAATCTGATGTACGGTTTAGTTGTTGGGGCCAACTGAACTGAAGTTCCTGGCCTCATATGTGTTGGTCTACGCATATTGCAATGAGAACAGTAAACACTGAGACTGACCTGCATCAGCACTTGACGAGAACGGCATGTCAGAAATTCACAAAATTGGTATCAATGTGTCTGAAAAAAAGTAAAGGATGGGTGCACGAAAAATGCTATGCAATGACACTAGAGAAAATGTAGAGGGGAATTCTGCCCCCTTCCCAGCTCTTTTAAGGTTAAGGAACATTACCCATGAAATATGCAAATCAGACAGGCACGTGCACGCTCTACCACTGATTGGTAAATGCAGACTGTTATGAGAACTGCTGTAACCGTAACCTGGTGCACTGAAGATCGATCTACACTGTATTGCAGCCCTTTTCCGATACTTTAGCACACCTCAAAACTTAATGAAGTTGCTAGTGGTCAGAGGTTGGACAGTAACAATTCCTTGTCATTAAGTCTGGTACTCATATCAAACTATTCCAGAACAGAAATGGCTTGCATGTGCTAATACTTGCCCATGCATGGATATTTGTATTACATCATTGATTTTACCAACCAGTGGTGGTAACGCGCATGCACCTGCCTTATTTTCATATTTCGTGGGAAAGGTCCACTGACCACCTCTGTGTTGACAAAAGTATTCGAATTGTCTACTACTCTTCACCTGCTGTGAATATCCTTGTTATCCTCCACTGCTGTCTCTCCACTCCCACTAATTACTAACCACCTGTTGCCACACCCATTCTTGTGGGAACTTTTCATGGGGATGCATGTTGCCTTCGAATTACAGTTGTACCACATCAAAAGAAGGGTGATTACTAACAAACAGTGCTTTAAAAAAAAAATCAGGTTTCACTATGAAGAGAGGTGTAAACATAAACTGGATTATAAAGATAACTTTCTTACAAAAACAAAGAGAATATCTTGAAGGAGCTTCACTAGTTTCTACGGGCAGATCTCCGGATATTAAGTGCCCAGAACATTCTAATAGAAGATAATTCATGAACTTACTTTACGTATATGGAACTTTATACTACAAATATGTTTCAAAGAAAAAGGGGAACAAATATTCAAATGACATGGGATAAGTAAGACTAAGAGTAGAATTAACATCCGAGTATAATACACACTGGGTACAAATCTTAAAGTCTTTTTGCAGTCCTATAGACTTGGAACCACACTACTGTCAGAAGTAGTAAGCATTAGGCAAGTGTTAAGTGTTAGACAACTGCCATGTCTAGTTACACGTGTATCTCCTCTTGGAGGGGGGGAGGGGACGACAATTGCAGAATTTCTGTGTGACATTTATGGCCTTTTTAATATGGGGTTTTGACAAACCCTTGGAAGAAAAGACCATGAAATCATCCTCACAAAACACTTTCCAATCATGCTTTTTCAAAAACACAAATAAATTTGCTCGAGGGGGGGGGAATATCACAGTCCCTCTCCCCTACCCCATCCACCCTTATCCTGCAAAGGCCATCCAACTGATTTTTAAACCTGTAGCCCCACAAATGCCTGCGGCTGAAAAATCCTCCCACGGTACTAGTCACTTCTCACAAATCACGATTCCTTAGAAGCATTTAAAATCACCTCCTTTTTTGGGCATGCACACAACCACCCTATCTTTACACTGGCAATTGACTGCAGAAGTAGAGTGTTTTCACCTTATACACTGATATAAAGAAGGAGCAACTGGAATGATCTTTTCATCAAGCATGAAATATGGATAAAATGTTTACTTTCATTTACAGTGCAAAAAATCACATATCACACACTTGAGATTTTGAGGTTATCATTTTACATCTCGTCACAAACATCGCTTTGACACACATCAACCAAACACTCACGACCCTGAAATACACCATGGGCACAGGCTATGTGCGTCGTGTCAGCCACAGAACAATAACGCATTTATCAAATCATATTGTCTACTTGGAAGGTGAAAACAACTTGATCTTGACCTCAAACAACCCCTATTTTGCCACCTCTTGCTAGCATGGTGGACCCTTCAGTGAAAAAAATTTCCACACTCACCCATTCTGTAGTTGTAGGGACAGACACACATAACGCCAATTTTGTGGCAACAAAAAAATATTGTGGGGACATAATTTGCCTAGCAATTAGAAAAAAAAGTCCCCATATAATGCAGTGAGGGTCTACCCAAAGAAAAACAAATAAAAAATATAATAATAATAAACAGCTTCTACAAAATTTGTTTGCTGATCTGTGGACAAAGTTAGCATTACGGCCCACGACAAATCACTAACGGGTTCTCAAAAATTATATGAACGTTCTTATGCTCATCCACTGAAAGGTCATTTCCACAGTAAGTCTCGTGCATTACTTGGGCATTTATAGGTATATAGATATACTACATTGATAGATATATTCCTTCACTGTTTAGAAGACTTCACTGACACAAGAGATATGAAACTTTGATTTTTAAGAAAACGGCAGATTTTACTACTGGAAACGTAACTAATTTCCTTCTTCCTTGCATCAGTAAGTCAGGGTGTGCGTCGAGATTCCCTTTCATTGATGACCAATCAGGGCCCCCTCGTTTCTTGTTCTGTGGCAGCCGCTGGTATGGTGTACTCCAAATGTAGATTAGTATATTACAATCAAAAAGAATAACAACTATTGTAGCTCGTATAAAAATATAGAATCTCTGTCATTTACAAGTGGTGCATTGCACAAACTGTGTACATCACTTCCCTGTCCACCCCAAGAGGATCTCTGCTCCTTCCTGCTACAAACCTTCTATGGAACCCTCACATTTTAAGCTCTCACCACAAACAACAAACAAAACAAAACTAAAAGAACCTACAGTGTGCCCTAGAGTCTTGGTTGAAAGTGAACATACGCTGGGACTGTAAGTGTTTAATTACAAGGTTTAAGACGTGATCTATTCCAAGCAATCATCCCTCTTCTATGAGCCCCGAGCTGGACCAAGAGAGGGCGCAATTTTCCGAGCAACAGAGGCTCCTTTGGTCAGAACTGCACTTTGCTGGTTTACAAATAACTATGAAATGTACGCATTACTACCAGCAAAATGAACACTCCCAACCAACATGGCTCTTTGCAACCGGTGACGGGGGGCTTTTGCTAAAGGTGAATAGCAGATCAATCAGAGAAGCGACTGTGAAATGGTAAAACTGTGTTTACAGGTTCATGTAAATAAAGTGAATGTACTGGCTACCAGCTACAGAAAAAGAATGGTTACCAAGAATCAGCAGTCTTCAAAACTTTCATTAAACACTTGCAGGGAATGTAAACTTTCAACAACTGTTCTATCCCAAGCAGTCACACTCCGAGTAATAAACCCAAGACCAAAAACTGACTTTAAAACACATGCAGCAAACATAGTTTAAATAAGACGTGAAAAATTCCAAAATGTCAAGTTATGAACATGTGAGTTTCCCTCCACACAAGACCTGGCACAGAGCACACACTTGAAAGCATACCAAGGACACTGCAGTCTTGGGCAAAAAACAGTTACCGTAGATAACAAGTACCCAAGATATGTAGATGATCACACTCACACTTTCACATATTCACAAACTCCTCAATAACACGTAAATACTTGCATGTACATGGACAATGTTCTACATCCTGGCACTACAGAAAATAACAAAACTGACATCTCCGTTTAAATAAATACTTGTACTTCCTCGTGGTTAATATAGACAAAAATGATAAATTCCAAAGAGAAAAAATACAAACACACAAATGGCTGATAAAAACACAGCCAAGTTTATCTAAGTCTTACCTAAAACAAGAACGAT
Source organism: Acanthaster planci (assembly GCF_001949145.1). The sequence continues at coordinate 1,439,999 of NW_019091432.1, forward strand.
TGAACACACTTAAACAATTAGAAATGAGAGAAAACACAATACTACCTTTGGAAGTACACCGATTAATCAACAAAATACAAAAAGAGGAAACAATATGAGTATATATGACTATAAATTATGCTCCCAGATTAGTTCTTATTTACACCACCAAAAGTAACAGTGATAAAAATATAGTTCTACAGTTTTCATTACATGATTTTCCTTCAATTTTAATTTGAAAAATGTAAAAAATGTCCATTTTGTAAAACTTTGTATTTTGACGTATCAAAATCTTTACACCATTAACAGATAAGCTCACTCATCAACCACATCGCCACAATACAAATGGCAATGCGTCTGTTGTCTGAATACAATGTCTGGTTTCTTCAAAACTTCCACTCTTCACCACATACTGGAAGACCATCACAACATTACAACAATTTCCTCATTAAAATAAAGTCTACAATATGTCCCGGCTACGTGTATTGCTCCTTTCACCGTTCTCAACATCCCTCGACTTACAGGCACACTTTGTGCAAACCTGAGTATATCCATTCTCTCACTAGCCAAAAAAAAATCTTCCAAACAAATTAACTTCTACCCTTAACAGTGTGCGTTACCTGCAGCAAAATATTGTTCCTCGGTAGCTGGACGGACGGAGCTCATCACTGCAAAGCAGACATCGTGAAGTGGCCGAGTTTAAGCTCCGGGACAGATCCCTGCCTCTGGGTGCAGCAAGCAATGGATGGACTTGAATCTGTTAAGGAACAAAATTAATACAAAAAAAATTTCAACCCGACACGAATAAGGCCCAATAAACTGTCATCATATTGATGTCAAACAAAACCTAAAAAAAGTCAGCTTCTAAATATATGGAAAAGGGCACTGTACTACCGCTGTGATATGGTGATAATCACTGTGGCATGCAAAGGCAATTAACACCGATTCCACAAAATACTCTATTCAGATATGGGCTGACATCATGGTGGACATCTTCTGTCAGTACAACATATTAGCATCATATAAATCCATACACACAACACATGACACCATCTTACAACGTTTCTCAGTTACTATTTTGTTTGTTTCCCATGGTGGCATCGACCAGTTCATTTGCCAACAAGTATGGATGTGACAGAAAATAAGGTTTGCATTCATATTAAGGAACAATAATAACCAATGCTTGAGATAATGAACACTTTATGATAGCAACTGTAAGACTTACTTCTTGATGTGACACATGGAGTGTTCCATACCATAAAGTGAAGTGGAATGGAACATTTCATTTAACATCGATTGAAGCTGTTCTTCTACTGTACAATATTTAACATTATTTAAAACAAGACTTGAATAAATCCTGAACAAAACCCTTGCTTTCATGAATAAATCCACGCCTGAGTAAAATCCCTGCATCATCTGCTTTATGTGAAGAGCTCCATTATGGTACCCCCAATCGTAAGCCCATGCAATGGAAGTGAAGTTCCATTCCATATACTATGGAATGGAAATTCCATTTACGTGAACTCTATTTTCACAATGTGGCCATGCGATACATTGGACAAATAATTCAATGACCCATGATCAACGAACCACCGATCAGATGAGGGGGATTTGTTCACGAGTTTCATAATTTGCAACATAAATGACACCCTTTATTTACAATACGCTCACGTGCACCATGACCACAAGTGCTGGAAATCACTGTTGAATGAGAGCACTTTAGTGCAAGTTTTCCATTGTACACTCTCTGTTGTGCATATCTCGTGTCGGTACTTGAAAACAACTTACAGTGAATGCCATGGTCTATTGCACCGATGCTCAAAGAGCAGTTGTCATGCAACAAGCAATTTATGTACAAGATTCAATCCTGCTAGGCATAAACTGATTCAAACGTAAGGTGACTGCACTTATTTGCATAGCAACTGCGACAGTTTCTGCAAAGCCAAACAATGACTGTGACTATGAAGCTCAGTACACCAAGTCTGTGTTGAGCTCCTGGGCATTATGTCCCACACCTCAAATCTACTTATTCCGTCTGTAACACACACCCCCCCCCCAGCACATGTGCCTGCTGTTGACATGATGTTAATTACCTTGTCGGATCCACTGTTGTGTTGAAAGCCGCACTTTTCAGCATGACACTGTTAACTGCTTTCTCAGAATGCATTCTGTAGCTCAGTGTTACCTGGTAAAACAAACCCCAAATCCCCAAACCTTGGTGAGAGCCAGAACTATGCCAGTAGAAAGATTAGTGACAGTGACAAGGAAAACTGATGACAATCACAAGGCCAATGACAGCAACACAACCAGAGACAATCATGGGACAGGACTGATGACTAAAAAAATTGACAGTAACAACTACGGGCAATGAGCATCTATAGTACTTGGGCTACGAAACAAAACCAAAAAAATGACAGGACTAATGACAATGACAACAAAGGACAGTGGCATGACTACTGACAGTAATATTACCAACAGAAGTGACACATCTACTTCAAGACTGTGGTAATAACATAATTTTGAAAGTGACAAACTAGTGACAGTAAGATGAGTTCTGAAAGTGACAGGACTGCTGGAAATGACACGGAAATGATGACAATATCAATGACAAGACCATAAGCTACTGACACAATTACTTACAGCATTTTTAACTTGATTCTCGTGCAGATTCCTCAGCACAGCTAGATGGGAATGCATGTCACCGATCTTGGTCAGGGGTATGCCTAGGATATCAACTGGGATAAAAACGTACACAAATATTGAAACGGATCAGAACTGGGTGAGATCAGTTCAGATCAATGGACCACAGGGGTTACTGTCAGCCATTTTGTAGTTGGCATACATCTGAGGCTCTTTTGACGTCCCTGTTCACCGTTTGAGCAATATTGGTGCTACTGAAATTCATCTTGCTTTGTGAATCATCAGAAAAAAATCTTAAAATTCAGTCCTGAAGCCACAAGGTGAGCGTCTTGTAACTACCCGAGAACAAAATCAGACAGAGGGTGTTCCAATGAGGAGTTGAACAGATCTCAGTCAATACCAAAAAACAAACCCTTCCAAATCTATTTCAAAGTTAACGAATTATGATTAACAAGCACAATACTGCTCTCCATTCAAAGTCCAACCTCGGGTTTGTCAAGCTCACTGTATACTTCAAAACGAATGCAGGAAAAACACACTGAAATTGTAGCTTTGAAATGGCTCCACAAATTCAAGATTTATGAACAAGGATTTTGAATTTCTGAACAACTTCATTTTCCATACAATTTAAGCTGAAAATGCCACTCTGACAATGCTGTCGACAATGAGTTATTTCATTTTAGAGTTTAATCAACCGCTTTGGAGGAAATCACCAAGAAATGGTTTCCTGTTTGGCGTTCAACTTTACGCTGTAGGTGAATGTATTGAGAATGCTGATGCTTACCAATGATGAATGCGATGGAAACGTCGTCTGGTAAGTTGATCCTGTTGCATATGTGAGGAAATTCATTCATACTGCGACAAAGAATAGAAACAAAGGATGCAGACATGTCATTGAAGGGAAGGAGACATCTCCTATTGGTGACAAATTCTTAGAACTCTAATTTCAAGTGTGTGAAAAATGCACTCTCAAAAAAGTGAGTTCTTTATAAAACTACTACCAAAGAGAGA
>NW_019091432.1:1443814-1463154 GCF_001949145.1 Acanthaster planci
CTCCAAAGGTGGAGCCATGAAGGGAACAAATCTTTTCCTGTTTCCTATCCTCATATGGACTGGTTTTCACTCTTTTATTCTTTTGGATTGGTTCCATACGGGACTCACTCTTTTTTGAGAGTAAGTTTTTCAGGCTTATGTATTTAGCGTATTGTTACCTTTGGCAATGAAAAGAGCACAAACGTCTGCTGAAGTACATAAAAGAAGTCCCCCAACAGGATGCACAAATAAAAAAAAAAATTCTTTTCAAAATATGTGCAGATGAAGTGGCCATGGAGCAGTGGCAAACATTTTAAAACATCACTTCCCTTTTCAGTGTCTAACAAAAGTTGGGGTCGCATGTTTGGTTAAAATCTGTGCACGTGCATATGGCTAGGCTAAATAGTTTCATGAGAAGTAAGGTTTTTGCCACAGCAAATAAGGCATCCATTTAATTTGAAGGTGATTTGAACAAAGGTTAAAGAAATGAGGAAAAAGAAATATTTTTATTCATTTTACTAAAAACCCTTGAAATTGCCTCTTTGGTTTCAATTAACCTCATTGTAAATTTTAACCCATATTTTCATGCTTTATTGGTTTTTATGCTAATACATATTTGCATATCAATGAACAAAACTATGATGACATCCAAGACACTGAATCTCAATGTTGCGCCGATTTGTGCACAGAAATTTTCTATAATTTTTTAACCACTGCTATGGCAGATTTCATTTTCTTTGGCAATTTATTGCTGAGTAAGTATATGGCAATAATCCAGCAAAAATCCTTTTCACAGACAACAGGCAAGCTGAACCATGTCTTCCTCGATTTACATCAAAGCAAGAGCGCCCTCACTTGTCCAGAAATGCTCGGTCAATTTTCAACGTTTGAAAAAGTGCACTGCTCAGTTCACATAACTCAAAAACGATGTCAAACCGTCTTCATACATGGAAGAAGAGTACAGAGATACACAGGAAGGGATTCTAAGAAAAATTCAGCTCCTGGATCCTTTAAACGAATGACATACAGCAACGCAAACGCTCACTGCCACACTGTTCTCAAATATATTGGGCCAGCATACCTGTGGGTAATAGTAGTTAATTTGATGTTTGCAGTCCCTGACCCACATAACAGTCAGGTGTCTAGTCCTTGAATTCAGTTGTTGTTTGCCCATGGTCCCCATGTCTGCCTATTTGTTTTCCTTTGTATTCTTTGTTCAGCCTTGTGTTTTTGTTTACCTTGTTTTGCTTTTATGTACACTGTTAAACTCTGTTATTTTGTTTTGGTCAAACATATAATAATAATAATTACACTAACAGCATGTATTAGAGATTGGATTAAGTTCATAACATTCACAGAAGAATGGGGAATTGGAAAGCGAAAAGAATGATCAAAATCACCAGACCAGCAGCCTAGCTATGTATCCACAGAAGGTAAAATAGTTCCACTGTCCGCTTTTGGTCCAATTTTGCCAGTAATGTAGTCCTGTACTTGGGCCTTGGCCTACTAGCCATTCATCTATGAAAACCCTCATTCTGTATCAGAATTTAACAAACAGCACATGACATTTGCATTACCCTTCAAATTAAATGTAAATGTTGCAGTCACGAGTGCTTGTAAGAGTTTCCCCAAGTGAATTCAAATGCCAAGAACAGATGTATGATTACTAAATGATGGAGCAGAGATTTAACTAATCCACCAGTGACGTGAAGTTTTATCAGGTGAGGGTGGAGGGCATGTCTTTGTTGTATAAAATATGACTGCAGAATTATCCGTACAATTTCAAACACCAAAATCTTGAAGTCAATCAAAGCACAGAATTCAGGTCAATGCTGTGATGGGAAACACTAAACTGCATGTACTTTAACTGAATCAAATACTGAGTGCCAATGGAGGAATTACAAACAAAGGGCTTCACAATCTATTTGCTAGAACACTCAGAGCAGTATTCCGGGGTGCCAGGTTCCAGGGTGCCGGGTTCCAGGGTGCCGGGTTCCAGGGTGACGGGTTCCAGGGTGCCGGGTTCCAGGGTGCCGGGTTCCAATACCCCTGCGTTCGACCTTCACTGACCAACAAAAACTGACGAGCTGGATAACTGAACTGGTAGAGCAATACTGGAGTGCTCAAGGTTTGAATTCCACTTTGATAATTTTCTTTGCTACACTGCAAAAAACGCAGTTGTTTGATGGCTCAGTTTGGAAGAATGTTCTGGTACAGTATTCCAGGGGTTCTGGGTGCAAATCCTGCCTTCGTCAATTTTTCTTTTGCTTCATCAAAGAATACATACATGTACATGGGCACTACCTTTTTTACACAGAGTGCCGACACCTATGGGTAAGGCCAACACAGTCATTCCCAATTCACTTGGTTTTTCAAGCAAACCGAATTTATTTCGTGCAAAGCTAAATTTCATCCCAGGTCTGACAAGAGCAGCCATTTAAAAATACTACGCCTTTCAAAAGCTGGAGGATCTCCCTTCACACTACAATCGCACTCCCAAGCAGGGCTGAATTCAACCAAACTGGCGTGTAACAAATCTTGGGCCCGGGGACCTAGAGTAGATGCTGGTATGAACAAATTCTCGGGCATACGAACACTGCTTGTGTTCCACCGCTGCCCAAAGAGAGCCTTCCCCTACGGATGCCTTCAAGCGTGAAGACACCCAACGTGTACCATCTGTCATATTTTTATTGAATTCTACATCATGCCCAAAGAGGCTATTATTATCTCCAATTTCATTTTTAAAATGAATGACAAGTAGATAATGCTGGTAGCAGAATAAGCAGCCTTTGAATGCCAGTCTGAATCATTCATCAAAGATTAATCCATCATTATGAAAACAAACAAATCCAAGCCATCCCATACGAAAAGGGCACAGATGCGGAGACAACAGTAACCTGCCACTTTGATCTTTGGTTCGTCCACTGCCCAACATGTCCCTTCCATTGTACTCGCTTCTCTCAGAAAGGCTTCACTGAATGGAGCGCCATCAAGTTGTGAAAACCCATTCTCGCCGTTCATTGTGCCCTTTGTGGTAGAGGGAACAATGGGTACAATGGCAGGGTGGGTTGGTCACTTGATGAAGGGCGTGTGCCGAGTTAATCAGCTGGTTGGCTGGGAGGGACTTTCCCACACTCTCCAGAGATCAGGCGATTATTTGAGAGGCCATTATGACAGCAATATACAGTTCACCACATCACAATCAGGAATAAAGGCACAATTTCCCTGATCTTTTTTTTTTTTTTTTTTTTTGAGTGTGTAAGCTCTTCTCCTTTCTTTCCACAAATAATACAGGATTATTTTGTTGGGGATATTTGGACGCTGACAGTTGGCAATATAAACAGACATTTCAGAAAGGACAACAAACATGCAATTTTTTCTTTCCATTCGGAGCTTTGTGACTGCTGCATTTTCAGTCTCGCAACAGTGGCAGATCACGGAGTACAAGGAGACAGGAGGCTAGGCCCTGTGTGTTCCACTGTATTCCTGTATTTTAATGAACCGGGATCTGCTCATGATGCAGAGCCAAGTTTTAATTGTAAACTCTCACTATCAGATGGAGTAATTTCAGGGTGGATGGGGCGAGGAGGTGGGAGTATGGCAAGAGGGGTGATAAGTCCATTTGAAGTTACGACATGTACGGTGGTAACGAGGTGTCTTTTCGGTGATCCACCAGTGCAGGAGTGAAGTGTCAGATAGAATCCAATTCTGCAACTTACTTTTGACACTTTGTGCCGTTGATGAAAATTTACTGGGCTTCCTTGGGCCAAAGACCTAGTGGAGTGGCCAGTTGGTCACATGATATTCCCAATTCTTTATCACCTGACCAGTCACTAGGCTACTGGTTCCCTGACGAAATCTCATTGTTTCAGGCACAATGATTAAAGTTCCCCAAAGCAGGTAATCTATGTCCCAAGTTTTCACTATTTACTGCAACTGTTTTAATCATGTGCCTTTGCCATTCTGTTTTAATAAGAGGAAATCTGAACCCCATGAAACACACTGTACAGTGTCTCTAGGAACAAAGGTGAACAAACAGGGACTTTTTACAGTTCCTTTCAAACTGCTATAAAAAAAATGGGCGGGGAGAGGAGAAGGGAGTATTATAGACACAGCAATGAAAAAAAAGACAAGCATGGAGTGAACACTGCCAAATATTTCTACTTCCTTGTACATGTGCATGAATGTACGTTTGTGTCGCATGCACTTTTGCTGTTCAGTTTGATGCATAGCAAGTGCAAATGCCAAAAGCAAACAAAGGAAAATACAGGGCGGTAATCAAAACCCAATTTTCGGACGGGCTGGGTATGGCATAGCTTTTCTAACAATGGGCATTATATCCTGGTTGGCGGTGGAACTTGTCTTTCCCTTACTCCGCAGGAATGTCCGCTCTTTGTTATCAAGAGAAGCTACTCTCAGGCATGGACCACGGAATCTGGCACTGCGCTTTGTAAATGCAGAGTCAATGGTGCTTTTTTCCCCAAAAACTATGTTTGTGGACAACAGCATAGTGAAATATCTGGTAACCAAAACAGGTCTTTTCATGTTAAACCTGCGTGCCCTGGGTATGAACCCAGCAGTGAAGTGTCACATCAAATAAATGCATGACGGCGGGTGTAATCACTTGACTGGAAAACTGGAACGGTAGTGTCCTACACATACACACAAAACTGTGATGGGACCTTTAATGACCTCCACAACAGAATCCTCGGGGCCAGTAACATTTCACATGGAACTTGTATTTACAAAACCTCTAGCAGGAGTAGACGATGCTAGCAAACTGTGTGTCCATAATTCAATTCAACCTCTCTGTCTAAACAACACGCCAAGCATGCAAACAATTGTCTCAACTGTTTCCAAAACGGAAGCACACAAAGCCATAACATTCACGTGCATGTACTTCCACCTCAGTCTTTGCAGCACATTTGCACATGTACAATACCTGTGCATGTCACTGTTACAAACAACTCAGGTAGGCGAGCTAAGTTAACAATTATAACATATGTTGTTTATGAAATGGACCATTTTGGGCGCTTGGTTTATATTATAGTACATGGAGCCATGAGTCTATGCCCTGCAAATAAGAGTGTCCTTGCTTGATGTCTGCCGCATACCAGCTGTCCTTTCTGCCTTGTTCAATAGGCCAAAATATTCCCCACTGAGATCAGCAGTACCTTACTATTCTGGGAGGGATTGGAAAAGGTTACATTTCCTGAAGCTGGCAGTTAATACCTTGAAAGCACAAAGTGAGTTGTAAAGCAAGACAACCGGGCACAGGGGGTGTCGCACACGATAGGATTACCTTCTACCTCACTCTGAGTCACTGACCACACACTGAGTGAGAGATCCAATCACTCAGCAAAAACAAATTGATTTCACACTGTTTTACAAAAATCCAATAAGTCACAGTAAGTACAGCCTACTCCGACAAATCATCCAAAATCTGAACAGAATTTGGCATAATGTTCAAAATTATCGCATTATTACATTGCCGGCATTACTTTTCTTCTTTTTCCTGTGACCTACTGTAAGTTAAGTGACTATAAGGCACATATTTCTGGCACAAGTAATTTCATGATAATTTCAGAAAGCTTAACTCTTGTACAGGAAAAATAAGAAATGCCCACTTTTGAGTCTAAAGTTTTCAGTGACAGTAAACTCCACAATTAATCCACCAAAGCAAAAAGATTGGAACAGTTTCCTAACTTCAAACACTGGCCAGGGTGACTCATTGTTATGGACCGCGTCACATCCCAGAATCTGATTCAGTGATTTTATTCAACAACCTGATAAAACCAACCTCACTGTTGTGGAGGCTCTGGACCCAATCTTTTCCAAGGAAAAACAAACTCAACTGTTCCCCACATTTTCTATTGTTCATTATCAAAAAGGTCATCTTTACATCATGGTACTGAGATCATGAAAACACCCCTGGACCATTAACTAAAATATACTGGATGTTAGCAACATAATCCATTTCCCTTCATGAATCTCTATTCCTTTCACAAGAATAAAGTGCTTGATTTCTGAAGTTCATGGAAAATACAATCCACAATTCCCAATATGTACACGTACATGTACTTTCCCTAAACCCAAAGTACTAAACTTTGCTCTGTGGAAGAGTGTAACTTATGCATATTTTAAAGGCCACTTTATTGTATAAGTGAGGCCACCACCACACAAAAGTTTTTCAATCATTCATGGACACAATATATGGTCAGTAATACAAGGGTCAGGTCTGGTGGGATTTGGATGGGACTTTGTTTAGCCAATAAGAGACATGTTGCTAGGGATTCCAGCAAGGTCAACTAATATTTATCAAATTTACTGACAGGTCACAAACTGACCATTCAGAAGGAGGTTACTATGGTAGGACCATCTCCTATTGGTTAACACTTAGTGTATACACTGTATAAATGTTACAAGAAGATGGGGGTGTTAAAACTCAGACCCCTATTGGACCATTGATTAATTTAATGATACTAGCAAAATGATATGAGTAACATTTGCATCAAAGTTCCTTAAGTTACAGTACAAGTATTAAAGTGCCCAAGAAAGCAGGAAACATCATCATACACGTAGATCATAGATTTCAACATTATTTCTGGGAGGGGGGACGCAGCCCCCAGATCTCAGACAGCAACGGCACACCATCACTCACGCATCACTCCCCCCCCACCCTATTTTCTGAAAGCAAGCTCAGCTCCCAAATCTCCTGAATTCTACCTGACTACATGTATGTGTATCTTAAATGGTGAATTCTCACTTTGGCAACAGTTTAAATACTCTGACAATTTTTGAGATGATCCCCTTTTTGGGGGGGAGTCAAAGGACAAATAGAATCTATGGAGAAAAAAAATTAACACAACACCTTTTTTGAAGTTCCTAAACAGAGCTGTTGTTAGTCACTTTTGAAAATTTTACTATGCACATCAAATGACATTTTGGCCAGTACACCATTTTTTGACAGATTTTGTTCCATCCTCATGGCCAGCTCTAAGCATAGCCAACTCCTCACATAGATATTTCCAAATTAAACTCCAAGCCCATGTACACATTTGTACAAGACCCTTTTCAACCTGAAGCAAATTTCCAGGTGCCTGGGAACCCTATGAAACTGGTCCCTGACCTCAGACTACAGACTTCGTCAAGGAACAAACCAGAGGTCATACCACTGGCTCAAGCCATGGGAAGTGCTAACCACCAAATGGTAATCCATACAGAGGCTTCAACAATAAAAGTCAGACCACTGAAAAAAAAAACTGGCCCCAACTTTTCCCACACTTGCATTTGCTTTTGGTAAAAACCAAACTGACAAAAGAGCTGGGTAATCCTAGCAAGTGGGACAAATCCTACAATCAAGAAACAGTCACCCCCCCCTGGGTTATTTCAACAGTCTCACAGGATGTTTATATTTCCGTAACACTGCTGTGTTCTGTTCTGATCTCCTCGTGACTGCTAGGCTGAGTCTAATTAGACATGAGTACAGTAATTCAGCAGATAGCTCCAAGCACAATTGCTAAGAACAGGTCATGGGCTGATACATGTATTTCTCAATCCATATCACCTTTAATCTTCTGCCAAACTCAGATCTTAATTCCAACTAACTTGCCCCCAGATCGTAAAAATGCCGTCAAATAGTATACAAGCATACGGTGGTTTACTGACCGGCACATCCAATATGGTGCACAGATCTACTTTGCCAAATTCCGCATTCAGCAAATACAATGCTCTACCCCAAAACAACCACACAACAGAGTGGTTTCCCAATAATTCCCTGAAATCCATAGTTGTTTCACATACATTATGACGAAGGCATTCCTTTTGTTTCCCTGTTGTTAAGAAAACCCTGTGAAAATGTTCAGTTTTCTCCCACTCTGAACACTTTTTTGAACTGTTGACGACAAGTTCGTTGACTTTTCCTTTTCAATTTGCAACCAATAACCATGACTCATACATGACTGGAAAATTCTTTTCCAGAGAGGGGAATACGTCGTGTGGACTTATTCAGTCCACATGACATCTTCATATCTTACATGAACTAGTGTAACATCCACACACACTATCCATCTGCCCCCTCAATATTCACTAAACCTTTCAAATTATCCAACATCCACACTGACTCACCAACTGCCCCCTTTTCCATCCACTAAACAGCTCAACTTACCCAGCGTAGGTGCTCATCTTCACGGCAAGGGACCGAGAGATACAAACACCAGCTCCTCCGGTTGCAAACCAAAAGCTTGTTTGTCTTCTTGGCGGTCTTGGCTCGTTGACTTTTTTCTTGCCAAGCTGTGGTTGAAAGCACAAACCCAAACAGTCAGAACTTCCCTCCCAATTAAAACGGAGACACCTGAAGCTGAGAAGTCATAATTCCAGCACTACATTTAAAGTGTGGCATTCTTATGGTGATAGAAATGTATCACATCTGGATTTCAGAACTTCTATTATGTCCAACACCGCTAGTTAAAAAGTCTCATGCTGCCTTTTGCAGCATATTTTTGATGAAGAATCCGGCTTGGAATTAGCCTCAACTTGAACAATGAGTGTGAACGAGGTCATTCTAAAGACAGAAAGAAGACACAAATATTCTCCTAAAAATTCACACCACACTTTTCTTGCTTCAGCCTGGATTGCAGTCACACATCAACAGATTATCATCACACAAACCATAACAGAAACTGATTGTACCATAGTGACACAAAAACTCTCACTAATTTGAACCTGTGCCTCACAGGTTGCGCTGGCTTAACTAATAAACTAACATGTTATCAACAAACTGCAAATCTGCCAGCATACATAAGGCACACAACTGAGTTAGTGCTGGTACAGCAGGGTTGTTGATTTTTTTTTTTCTTTTTTAAAAACAAAGTTTTTTTAAAAATCTAAATCGGATTTTTTAATTTAAATCAGATTTTTTTTATTTTTATAAAAATGAGAGACAAGTTGGCTCCAATGTCCTTTCAAAAGCAAGCAAATGAGCTGCATGTGTATCGTTTTCTTTTATTTATTTGTTTTGTGACAAAATTAAACAAATTTGGATTTAAATTAAGAAATGTAAGTCAAGTAATTTGATTTAGTTCACAAACCGCCATGTCTTAGCCTTGGTGAAATGCACGCAGTAAAACACCTATCGGTACATGTACCCTCAGAGAAGACACTTCCTTCAGAGAGAAGTACAAGTACGTGCACATTGCACCAAGGATAAAGTGCATACCAGGTTTTAAACCAAACTCTACGTTTTGACAAAAGTAGAGTTCACAAAAATTTCTTAATAGGATACTTATACATGCATCAAATGACTAATGAGTGAGAAACACACCATGAAAAACACGTACATGCATTTATTTTGCATGCTACATTTGTAGGTACAAAATGCTGGTATTTTACCTTGCTCTATGTGCCAAAAGCAGTCTCATTTTGTTTGTGATCCCGTTCCACAGAGCAATGACTTAGGCTTGATTAAAGATCACTTCACTAAGGGCATGAATTTAGTGGTTTTAGTTGTAACACTATAATGACTTGCGTTTCTTATCTCAATAAAATACATGTATGCTTGTAGAGATGTAAAAGGTTGATGTACACCGATACTTTATCATGTTAAGACCACAGAGGAAGGACACAGCAGTTTGAACAGCCTGGGTTATAACATCTGGCCAATTGCCGCTTCCTGGCAGGTCCGGTACATCCAGTTACAGCGCAGTGAATGCTTACTACGCACCATCCGTTTCACAACCATAAGCCCCTATGTACTCTATGATCACTGCCACAATTTTTCATTGGTAATCTGAATCCTTAAAACATTGTGCACTGCAGTATAGGAAGTTGAACATTCATGCCATTGATGGTGCTTGGTATGACCTGAAAACAACATCAAATTTAATGCTTGCGCAGTTGCTTGTATTAGGCTGTATGCCCTTAGTGATCATGTGCAGTCATTGCCCTTATTGAACACTTTCTTCTGGAGTTATTTTGGGGAAGACTAGCTAAGTTGTTTATAAGATATTGTGTTTTATTTGAATCATTTTTATTACGGTATTTATACAAAAAGATATTTCATGAGATCTCTTGAGCACTCCTTATGATGAAATAGCATATTTTGTTTGTAATGAACTTAACTGTCCAGTGGGGGTCAACATGTTGTTGGCCAGTCTTAGCCAAATTTGTACAAAGACTTTGAAAACTGATGTTTGGAGAGACAAAATAAAATTACAAACATCGCAAGAATAATGGAACAGTGTATCAAAGTAACAAGTTTATTCATAATGGCAAAAGTAGGTCTAATGTTAGAGATTTTTTGCTATTTCCTGGTCACGGTGATATGTTGTAGTTAATTGCAAACACACAGAATATTGCTGAATATTACTAGTCCCACTTGTATGGCTAAGCTGCAGGCGGTAATCAGGCATTTATTGGAATGTTTACTATTATGTGTCTGACCAGGTGGCAATGCTCATCAAGCACTTTGAAGTGCCAGAGTACTAACTCCTTCTGTGTGCTTCATCTATGGTTACACTCTGAAGTGGGCAATTGAAATGAAGTAGAATTAAGTCATGACTATAAATCCTTCGCATCAAATACACTTACTGAATCCAAAAAGCTGATTTAAATCAAAACAAGTGGACAGAATTTGACATAAAAATTTTGCCAACCCAGAATACATATATATTCATACTTCTTTTAATACTCCGAACTGGAAGGCTCGCAGAGGGGGATTTGCTGTTTAAATTGTGCAAAACCTGCAAACATTTCCAATCAATCAAAAAAAATTTCATAAATTGAAACAATTTTGCCTTTTAATCCCCAAAATTAAATGTTGATTCAAATCTGTAATAAAAAAAATTATGTTATTTAAATTGCGATTTAAATCGGTGATTTAAATCAAGGTGATTTAAATCAGACAACCCTGTGGTACAGTAATACACAATTCCAAGATCCAAATTCTGTTGGAATATTTATTACTGAAGTTTACGATTGATCAATGTATTGTAAACTTACATTCCTTTTATCACCGACATCATAAACTGTGATCTCTGACGAGGTGCTGGACCGGCCCAGGTAGTAATCCTTGTCATGTCGGTAGGAACGCAATAACTTCAATAAATTGCCAATGTTTAGGTAGTTATCATCATCCACATTACACCACCATCTACAAGAAAACAAACGGAAGTGAACCCGTAACCATCAAGTAGAGATTAGTTCCAACAGAAGTAGTTGCAACATTTGTGTCCATGGGCAAGGAAGTTTACCAAAGGTTCCTGAACATGCCTACAGGGGCAAGTTGGATTCAAGAATGGCACATGTGTTGGTTTGACCCTTTTCTCTCTTGCACACAAGATGTTTCTCAGTGTTGAAAGTCTCGGTGAGACACTTTCAATTGAACTTATTCGCAATTCGGTTAGAATACAAACCACCCAGAACATTGTGAACATTCATGATTCGTAACTGTGAACAACTGGCTCATGAATACTTAATCTGAGAAGGAAGCAAAGCAACCGACAAAAACGGAATTAGTATGAGAGCTCACCTTTTCCCAGACTGCAAGTATGTGGAGAAAATGTGCCCCATTTTGCAGCAGAGGCCCTGCCTGTAAGTGTTCCAAGGGAGGGAAAAAATTGTTGACATAGTAACTCAAAATTAAAAATCAACTCCACACATACAGGGTGACCCTCAAAAAGAGAAACCCCACAAGCAGCATTTATTTTCTTCCAAAATAGTTATCAGAAACTGTTAATTTGTGTATCAAATTAAACCTCAGGACAATCTTTTCAAAATTGAAACTTGCATTTTTGGGGAGTCAACCTCTAGAGTGTATTTCCAATCAACTTATGGGACCAAATTCACATTGCATTACTCCATACGAACAATATGTAAATAAAATATCCATGACGCATGTTGAATTTCTTATAAGTTGTCACAAGCAAGTGTAGCACGATCTCTTCATAGAGAAAAAACTGAGTCAGCATGCAACCTATCATAAATATTACACCCTTCTTTATCCTTCCAACAATCTTTTCCGTACACTCCAACCTTCTGTTTCCGAGACCTTTTGTTTTTCTGTGCAATGGTATTATTTCTATATATACCTTGTATGCCGGGCAGCACAGTGGGTATTAATGAAATGTCCATCTGCAAAACAACAGAACGAGTACAAAAATGAACACTGTACAAATGCAACCCTGCCAGCGAATCAAAATACAGCAAATGCTGTGAATACATAGATTACATAGAGAATTTTAGCTTATAGATGGGGAGTGACTGAAGCCTTTATAACTGTGTACTTTTTGTTCTATGTTTATAGTATTTGTGCATTAGGTTCATTTGGGGCATCAAAAGTGATCACAAAGTTAAAAAGTATGCCTATTCTGCCTAACATCTAACCTGTTGAAATTCAAGCTTAGTGGATATTGAGTATAAAAAATAGTGTAAAATATATTCTAGGATATGCTAGGGTATGATTGGATCCTGATTTCAAATCACAAGTTGCCGAGTAATGTTTTTAATTGCATGCGTATTCCACATCCCATGTGTGGCATCGATGCTTGCACACACTTTGCTAAATTATATTGTACAACAGACTACTCCGTGTAATTATAATTTTCCAAATATTCATCTTTAGCTGCATATTTTAAGATATCCTTGTTTGGTTGTCTTCTTCAAAATGACAGCTTGCCAAAAAAAAAAGTTTCACAGGGAGTTTTACACATGTATAGTCCCATAACTATCTTTAAACCAACAACGATGCTTTTCAACAATAATTTCCTCCATTTCTTATTTGATGGCCCATAATTTGTTTCACTGTTTCCGACAGTACATAGGACCTGAGTCACATAGGTCAAATATACATGGGCTCTTACTTTGGAACAGCTGTTAGAACTTAATACAATTTCCATGCACGGAAATGTTTTCGCCAGCAACAACAGGTTAAGAATACCATTCAGTACTGTAGTTATCATAACTGGTTCACATTTGACTAAATGCAAGCAAACATAAAAAAGCAATATTTTCTTGTATCAACAAAAAAATTATAAAATTTAGTAAACTTGATAAAATAGTTACAGCTGTGGACACAGATCGAAGGTATGCATGACATTTTTTGTTTTGCTTTGGCAAAACTCACCGGTTTCTTTGGAATATTTTGGGCTGTCAGCATCGGTGAAAAAGTAAGTCTGAAGAGGGAAAATGGTAGAAGTATGCAGTTGAGTTGAAGAGATAGATATTTCACCAACTTAAATAAATATCCCCACTGAAGCTTTGGTGCTGAGGTACTAAAACAACTTTAAAATGCAAGGACCAAGTTCAGAGTATTTTATTTGGTATGGAAGTTCCAGATGAGGCCAAAGACGGACTCCGGGGGCCTTGATATCCCACCCAAAACACAGAGTCAGAATCTGGAAAGTGCAACATTGACTTTGTTACCTCCAATCTGAGGTCGGCTAAAGTAAAGTTTCTTATTTAATACGAGCACATATGTACACATACATGTACTTGTCATGACTGTTGTGTTAACAGACAAGCCTGGTCACACAAAAGAGAGAGGCAGATCCACCATGCACAGAATCAGACCCAAAGACCGGGGGGGGGGGAGGACTGGAAGGCAACGTCCCTATCCCCCCAGCAAATATCAAATATTGTCTATCATTCTTATGATGATCCCCCTTCCCATAGCTGGCAACAGAGTGGAGAGTAGCCAATGTAGTCTGCCAAGCTCTGGAGGCATTGCCTGTGCTCATTTTAGACATACATGTACAAATCCAGTGCCTCACAAAATTACACAGTTATGTATAAACACCAAAATAAACGACCAAAACTAAATTAGGGCTAATAAAGTATGCAGCAATAGCAGAGACCCCAGACTCTGAGGCACAGACAGTAAACACCTCACTGCATTGTATGCAAAACTACCTCAGATCATTATCCTTGCCTGAGCACATCACCATAATGAATTCAAGGACTACTACCTTTCCATCAAATTTGCTCCAAATCAGAATACCTAACAAGCGCATCAACCCTCATGGAGTTATTCAACGTACATCAAAAGTTGGGCTTCTTTTTCAATGTTATTCATACAACTTTTTGACCATGGATGGTCTGCAAGAACAACAGTCACTGGGGGGTTTCAAAACTAACAGAAAACCATATGAAATTCTACAATAACATTTTCCAACTCCCATTTCTGTTGACTGGCATTCAGGCACTATTTATAGTCACTCTAGGCAAAATAGTGCAATAGTAAGACAAAAAGTCTAATATAATGTATATTGACCCCTCATTGCCCTCCCCCCACAAACTAAAATACTCTGGAGAGAAAGTAAGCTATTTAATTGGTATTATCTGAGTTTTTTCTTTTAATACCTCATTCTTTGAACAAGTTTGATACAAGTCAGACAATGCGGTTTTCGTGTCTCAGTTTCTTTCAAAATATTACACTTTATTTAATTTATCAGAAACTTTCTACCAGGTAACAGACCCTCTCAAAGGATACACCCACTCCTCCTTCTTTAACTGTTCCATCAAACTTATTTCGCCAACAAAAAAGAACTCATCAAAATTAACTACATTCCATGAACTTTGTCTAATTAACCACTGGATTTATTTTCAAAGGCAGTGCGTATTTGAATATACATGTACTTGTAACCAGCGAGAACTAGTAGAGTGAAGTGGAGAACTACGTAACCATAAATGCCAGGATTGGAGGTATGCCCATGGACAATGCAGCTCTGACAAAGTGCAAACACGTTAGTGATTATGTGTAGGAAGTTTATCTGATTGTAAACTTGGTCAAGTTCCCTTGAGCTCAGTTTATCTAACTTGCCCAGACTGGCCCAGAATCTCTTTTGAAATCAGTGAATGTCTTGCACACTTTGTATACGTCAGAATTTAATTATGGCTAACCAAAGTGCAATTTTTTTTACTTGCTGATAAATAGAGACAACGCCTCTTTTATGAAAAAGTAGATATTCTGATTACAGTCAGTTGCATTAAAAGTCAAATTTCAGTGTCCTGGGATGTTTCACTGGGTATTCCCGACAGCCCTATCAATGGCAGAAAGAATCTGTGTTGGATTTTGCACAGAGGGATTGTCACTCTGACTAGTTATATTACCATGGTCACCCAAGTCATATACTGGGTGAAGGTACCCTACTCTGCAGACATGGACATGAATGAAGGAGTACATGTACATTCTAGTATAGCTGCACAGGGTCTGGCATGTGCTACCGAACTCTCGACACAGAGACAGGAGTTGGTAAAGTAACTTGACCAAAGACACATCTGCCCATAGTTATCAACTGGATTCGAATCCCAGACCTTCTTGCTGCATATTACTACGTCAGATGCCTAGAACAATTTCACAATCCACACTTTTAACACTCACAGATATAACAGTCTTCAACTGTAAAAGGATTCCTGCATCTCTATACTTCTCTTGATTTTTAGCACTACAGGGATTGAGGACAATTTCAATTACTGTCGAGAGTCCTTCTTTCAAGTCAAGGGTCCTTCTTTCAAGAATTTTCGTGCAAGTAATATACATGTTCGTTTAAAACTCAAGGTTTCCCCATTATCTTTTCAATCGTATTTTAGCTTTGAAAATCTTGTGCTATGCAGACATGTCGCTGTTTTTTCAGCACATAATTGTACAATTTCGGCATATTTGCTGCTGATAAAAGTTTTTAATAACAAACCAGAAGTAATAATAGTAAATTCTGTCTGTGAAGTACAGCCACACTATCAAGAGTTCCATATAAACCAACATAACTAATTTTCCACTGCAGTCATTAATTTGCCATCAGAAAGTGACAGCATTTTTTTTAATGTCAAATTTAGCTGGATAAAGAAAAGAAATAAACGGATGGAACTAATTTTTCCTCCTGAACAGCCACCTGAAAAGCCATCAAATGTTCTCAGAAGTGGAATTCTGCATTGAAAATTTTGAGATATTCACTAAAAACACTAAGAAAACAAAAGTCTCGTAGGGTTTTTGAACAGGGTGTCAAGTGATGTTCACGTGGAAAACGTTTCATGAAATTTACCTGTTTTCTGACATCAGCACCGTCCAGCCACGTCTCAAAAAGTACGGGTAAGCGGGTGTCATGATATATCTCAGTCGTTTTCACTCCAATAAATATGTCTGACAGTTCAGTCTGCCTGAAGCTGTTTTCAAATGTTGTGGGATTGCTGGGTATGAAAGATTTATTCTGCACTGGGACGTATCTCGAAGTATTAAACGTTTTCCTTCCAAGACTTGAATGTGACTCAACCCTTGCAGGCTGAACGAGGTCATCTTCCCGCCCCTCACTGCTGAAGAAGATGTTCCGCGGCCGGCCCCCTCTTTTGGATGAACCCTGCCACGCCTCCACCTGCAAAGCTTGAATTTTGGACGAGCGATTCTCTTTTTCCTCGGCATCACTCGGCAACAGCAGTAGTACTGCAACAAAGCACAGCATGACATAGACTGTCCCCATCATCAGAACAGTTCTGGGTTTTAAGCTGGACATACGTTGCCAGCGGTAATACATCGCTGAAGTTCACACCTTGTGAGGCAACTGACCATGCTAACTGAAGAGTTCACCATCACATAATGCACACGCCCAAGGAAGCCTTACTTTTCAGGGATTGCGGCTGTAGCTCGTGTCCTGCTCCCCAGCTCTGTGATTGAGCATTATGAGCCTCGAGAACAACGACGGCATGAGTCAGTCTGATCGCAGAGCTGGGATGACCGCCACAAGGTGCAATGTACATGTACTATACACGTAGGTGTTCACTACTTAGGCGTACAGCTACAGGTGTACATGTAAATAAACTTGCGTAGTTTGTTATTGATTTGATCTAGCACTGCAATGCACTTCCAGCTTCTGGGCACGGTACTCCAACTTGCGACGAGTCATGCTTGTCGACGACACTTTTGTTGCCACCCGAGCCGTTTGAGTTCGGAAATATCTCAGACATCGTCTTAACACTTGCATGCAGGCTGTTTCCCGGTTTGCAGCTAAATGCAGCAGCTCCGGAAGAGTGACACGCAAACTACCCAACAGTCCCGCGGCACTGCACGTAATGTACATGTATGTTTTTGGACCTGTTGCACGAAGAGAAGGTAAATTTACATAATTGATTTTCTAGAGGGAGCTACGTAACAAGTCCAGAGCACCCTTCGGCACGGGGGGAGAGATACGATCTTTCAGGAATAGCATGCATTCAATAGCAAAACTAGCAAAGTAAGCCTGCAATCAATATACACACATCACTTTTATTTCTTAAAATATTATCCTCGCCATGTTTGTAGGCTGAATGAGGCCATACCCCACCCCTCACGGCTGATTTTGTTCTCTCTTTCTGTTAACCTCAGTTCAAATTTTCTTTTTTAAATCCAGGTTTGTCAATGACTGTGGGCAGCCATCGGAGCAAAAAAAAATAAAAACACCACGAAAAACAAAATAAAAAATAGGTTTTACAAATAAACAAAATGAAATAAGATATAATTTAAAAATAAATAATGAAAGAACAACTAAAATTACGAACAATTAATAAAAGTAGATAAAAAATAAACAATGAAAAACAAATAAAATTTTTAAAAATGACAAATTAAATGGAAAATAAAAATAAACACGCGCGCCAACAAGGGACAAAATATCTAAACAATAACAATCAGGATCACAAACAATCCAAACTGAAATCAACAGCTGTTAAATCAACCTTCTTTTTGTCCAAACTGATAGTGATACGTGAAATGCGCTCGAAATGAAAAGTGAGCTACATAGCCCTATCCTGCACGGTAACCTCAGTCCCAAGCTGAATGTTAATGTCAAGAGTTGAAAGAGTCATGATTGATATTGATGTGTCATCGGATACACCTGCCTTTTTCAAACTAATTTTTAAAAGTACGGGAATTCGATGGATTCCGTCCCACCTCTCTACTGCCTTAGGAAAGCACACATCAGTGTAAACAAAGCTCCACGTTATTATGTCATAGGTTTATTAGACGTTCATTCACAATAAACGATGACTGTCTAATTTCACTGTTTGGATTGGTTGTAGCCCTCTTAGATGAAATCGATTTCTGTTAAATAATTCGGTATTTGTTAGGGAGAGTTTAAGTTGTAATACAACTATAGATCATGTCGTCACCGTCCTCAAAGATGATTAGCCCGTGGCTTTATGGTGTATTTTGTTGGCGATCATTCAATGAATATATTTGGGTTTTTTACTGAAATAAAACGAAGAACAAAAATAGTGCCCATTGCAACATTCGAAATGTATCAAGTTCCTTCCATCGCTTGTTTGCAATGCAATACATCATACCAGATGACTCAGGAAATTTCCTGGGACAGTTCAGTGAACCTTACTGCTGCATTCCCGGTATTGCGACAGACATGGCCGTCACTGTGCTGGTTATTTCGCGCCCTGTCCCATACGCTCGGAAGGTGGACTTGTAGCTGGAACGCGTTCTCTAATACGCCGTTTATCCATTCCTGTCATTCAAGCTACTTCTAAATTGTTTATTAAAGAATATTGAGTGCCCAGATACTAACCTCCCACTTAGACCGCCCAAATTATCAAACAAACAAACATAATGAAAGAAAGAGCCAGGACCTGAGATTGGAAGTTAAACAAGACGGCCAAATGGTTGCTTACCCAGATTGTTCATGCAGTGAGGATAATATCCACTGGAAAGGTCTTGTGGCTCTGCGTTCTCTAGATACGGAGACAGCTGAAAATGTCAACAGCAGACTAAAATTTAATACAGAAATGCACAACAAAAACACAGGAACAAGTTGTAGAACGAATTCCGTAGAGAAGACCACTCCTCACCCTGGCCTATTCCGGGGGTAATGATGATATAGAAAATCCAAGTGTAACAATGAAAAAGTTCATAACGCCGTCTGATTACTTATACCTGCACAACCTGCACCATACTGTATTCCATCCAACATCGCGTCGCCACGTGATGTCAACATCCTATTTAAATTTGCCGCGCCGCACATCAATACATGAGAGTCCAACTCAGCTCCACGAACACGAAGGGTTCGGGGTAAAACTGTAACATTCAACAGCCGGTCTGTTGTACGCAAAGTACATGACTGGGCAGATTCCGATTAGGTTGGCTCCATTGTCTGCACAGGATTCTGATTGGATACTGGTCGTCAACGGTCCAACGCGTTCGGCTGTGGCATGCATGTACAGCAAAGGACAAATTGATAAAGCAACATGCAAAATGGATCTTGCGGTACACAATAAAATTCAAGGAGTTAATAGGCTTAATTGTGTCAGCTGTGAATGGCATCCCATTTTGAATGATTCAAAGTTTTCCCTTATTGATGACATGGAGTACGATCGCCTTTTTTTTTTTCAATCCAATCATG
>NW_019091432.1:1463324-1559275 GCF_001949145.1 Acanthaster planci
TAAATGTACGCATTTCAGGCAATGTGAATGGATATAGGCCTATAAAATTACAGCCTCTCAATATGACAGTATCTGATTTTTCACTCTCCTTTATTGATCCACAAATATACAGATAAAGCAAAAGCAATTAAGCAATTTTGCTTAATTCAACATTTAAATCCACAACACACCAGAGACTGCACTTTAATTTGATTGGATTACTCTTGAGTTTTGCATACATGCTACAAGTGTCCGGTTACTACAGTCATGAGAGACGGGCAACTGACTGTTGTCGTTCATTTCTAAAACTGTAATTAATCCTACAGGCAAATACATGCTAAAAACAATAAAGGTGGTAAAATTTCCATAATCCATCTGGATTATTGCTTTTGAGAAAAACGTGAGAAAAGTGCTACTTACAAAGGCACTGATTTGCTTTTCTATGTTTATGGCACCACAACTGTCAACAGGAAACTGTCAACCACAAGATACACGACGTTGCTTCCAAGCAAATACTGGAAATATCCTGTCTATGCTGGGTACCACTTCTACTTCAAAATACCCTGAACACCTCACGAAACTTTTTCTTTTGGATCTAACGTAAATGTATTGGCAATTTAAACAAAAAGGTCACACTGAAGAATACTAAGCCCTTAGCCAGTCAGATATACAAGAAACAGGTTTGCATAGCTAGGATATCTCCACACCAAAATGCTAAAGACAAAAATTTGTCAAAATATCTACTTGTATTTGAAAGACATATCATGTTGGTAGTGAAATTATGTGGCATATCTTTTTCAACAATTTCCACATGGTGTGAAATCATTTTAAAATAACAAAACTCTCATGGCTTTAAAACGTAATCTTTAAATCTCATCTGAAATCTTAAGAATCCTAAATTTGGGTGACCTTTAAATGGCACTAAAATACATTTGTAATTTTAACAATAAAAATCATGTCATGTTAAACTTTACGTCTGATTAAAAATTGCTATAAAGAGTTTGGTAATGTGCAAAAATTATTATATAAAAAGAGCTTCAGCCAGAGAAATTCTTAAATGCTTTAATACACAAATGCAAACAAAGCCTCCATGATCAATACCATTTTTCCTGAGTATCTGAGTGCTCAGATTCTTAAATATAGAAGAGGATTTGTTTTTTTAATGAAGAATCTAAACATGAGAAACGTTTGAAACTGAAAGGAAAAACGTACTTAAGCAATGTCTTTTTTTCCGGTAAGTAATCCAAAGTCAGAGTGCCAAATATTTGGCACTTTACACCAATTCTTTACAATTCTGTCAAAAGTGTATATTTCAATTGCTCTTCTATTGATGAACGAATACAATTAAGACACTTTTCAAAGTGTGCCTGAAATTTTAATTCCAACCTTGAATTGATAACAAAATTGTTGGTAATGATGAAAAAATGGCACATGCATTGAAGCCCAAATATCAGTGCAAATAAATCATTTTTTTGTAATAAAAAGATTAAAACATGTTAAGGATTCTTTAATACAAAACCTTTGCTTAACATACCAGCCATAAGCTTACTTTCTATCCAATGAAACCAAAATGGACTATCCCGTGTAAATATTAATGAGCGAATACTGTGTATCAATTGGCCAAAGACTGACAAGTTGCAATGGGCTGATATTTTGTTTCAATGTTTTCCCTTATCTGGCAAGAGCATGCAATCCCAATAGATCACAGGTGAGTCTTCTGCAGCTTTTCATCCATGGAAAAGTCCTCGGTGCTCTGAGGCCAAGGATTCTCATAACTGTTAATTTCAGCAACTGTGGACCTGGACAAGATAAAACAAGGAAGTTGTGAAACAGAAGTGAAAGGAGAGGCTTTCAAATATACGTGTTGAGTAAATATTGGCTCCATTTGTCAGAGATTTTTAAAAAGGTTTCACCATGGCACAACTTCCTACTGGTGATTTTGACAATGCCTTTATCCCGGAAAGACAGACAAGAGTGAGCCAGGTTTAGCCAATGATAGGTAATCCTTCTCTACAGGATGA
This sequence comes from Acanthaster planci, assembly GCF_001949145.1. The sequence continues at coordinate 1,465,325 of NW_019091432.1, forward strand.
ATCCTTCTAGAGAAAGATCTGTCCTATTGTGAAGACAATAAAACCCAACATTGTGAAGTTGCTCAGCAGAAATACTATATCAAGCAATGTCATGTGCTCAGCTAATATTTAGCTGCGATCCAGTCAACTATCAGATACTGTTATTTAGATAACATTTTATACAGTAAGATATTTCGATTGTCAAGTTTTTCATGCTAAGCAGGGAGCAGCTAGGCCTACACTCAGAAATTTGGTATGCACAAGTAGATACATGTTGCTAACCAAGACACAATGCAATAATTTTCTCTAGGCAGTCAGCTATTTTTTTGTATGAATGCGCCAGGCAATATGCAACTACTGCTTGGCGGCAGCAGGACAGGGTCCCAGCTCCACATGCATGGAGTCCCAGGCACCTACTCACCGCTGGCCAGCAGGTGGTATGAAGCCATAATCATTCTCCCTGGTATCTCTCGTCAAAGGTTGGGAATCACCATCCTCCAGAATGGGTATAGGGTCGTCCATCTGGGTGTTGGAGAGCCCCTTCTTGCGCTCCTCTCGGGCCTGTTCCGTATCGTACTTGGCACTGTGTAGAACAGGGGTTAATTGGAGGTTAGGACAAATGTAAGGGAGACAGAAGAAGAAAGCTAGTTGCCAGTTCGAATTTGTTAAGTGTGGCTAGATTTCCCACGGTTGTTTCCGGAATTGATATTAGTTTGAAGAAAAGTAAGCCATATGTGAATTAGCGGGTCAGGAACTGAAGTTTGAACTAGCTCACTGCAACGGACGATCCCTCTGTAAACTAACACGGGTCAAGAAGGTCAATCTGAAAAACTATTGTTCATTTTTTTTTTAATTGAATGTTGATGACATTGACATTTTAGAACACCACAACCATGTCCCATTATGACCGCTTAGAACACTGACTGTGATGTCCTGAAGAAATTGTATTGAATACCTATGAATTGCACTTGTAACGTGATGACTTCATTGGTATAATATATAACTGAAAGGTCCAATCAATTCATCAAAAGATTTGACAAAACTGCCATTTTTCTCAGTTTCTGCTGTATATGTCACTGCTTAGTGGTGGATCTAAAATTAACAAAAAGGGGAGGGGGTGCCCGGGATTTATGAAAAGGGGGCACTCCACCTGAAGATGAAGCAGAACAGACGAGTTTGGTGTATTTTTCATGCCTGTTTCTGCCTTTAAATGATTAAATAACCACTTCAGAAAAAAAGAAGCAAAAAGCATTTCCATATAGATAATTATAAAAAAAAACAAAAAAACCAAAAAAAATGGGTGGAGGGGGCCTCGTACAACAAAGTCCTTCTATGGCCATATTCCCAACATATGACACCCCTTTCAAACCTGAGGACAGTTGGAGCTAAAAAACACACAGAAGCATTGTATTAACGCATAGGCCCAATAAAAATTGTAAGGAAATTATGGCTGTTAATAAAAGACCCCACAAATGCACACCGATTATTTTGAAGACTGATTTACACCTAGACATCCGACTGTGATGTTAATTTATCAGGGTTATCGTTACAGTCACAATGAGGACAGCATAATGTTGTGGAATCTGCTCCTTTGTCTAGTCTGTTAGGATGAATGAGCATTTATTACAAGAGACCCTAACTTGTGTGGTTTTTCCACAAAACCTCTGGAATCTTTCCATTTGAAGCAAGATATGGGACGGAGAGAATCCCCCCCCCCACCTTTGTGTTGGTCATTGTTTTATCAGAATCTCACGAATTCTTTACAGACTTCTAGGGGGGATGTGTTAGGTAACAATAGTCTAGAGTGCGTGCAGGGATTGGACAGGTAGGGGGGTACCCCTCCATCCCATATCTTGCCGGGTATAAATCTTTCTGCCGAATTCCAGTGATTTAATTAACCAAAAGGGCAAACATTTCTGTACTTCTTGGCACTGGCAGCAAAAGTGGGGGATCAAGAGGTCCAGTGGCCATCCTTTTGTTTTCAATTGGGGAGCACACTCCCAACATGTTTTGCAAGTCCTATAATGGGTTAGACTTTGAAAATTGTTCTGCTGCCATTGCTTCCTGCAAAACTGGGACATATCAACCCAAAATATGAAGTTATGAGTTCACTCAGCATTCAGTGCTGAATTGAACAGCATGTTGCTGAAAGCTCTGTTTATTTGATACAGGCTAAGGACAATGATGGGTTACATAAGAAAATTGAGCTTGTACCTTGCAGATTTGGAATTTCGATTTCGAAGAAATCAAATAAGAGACAACAGTAGCATGATGCCCACAATGGCTTAAAATGACACATGATGGTACAAAAATGGGTTGAATGGAGATGACAACAGAGGAAATGGGATGTAAATTACACGGAAAAAGTCAACATAAAATAAATGGAGTTACAAAGACCGGGGTAGTGAAGGTAACTTCCAACATATCTTTGCAATTCTAATCCTGAACAATTTAAAAGAAAAACAAAAGTAAACAAAAATGCAGACACTTTTTCACAAATGAGATACCGTCTTTGGAGACAGAAAAGTCTTAATAAGAAGAAGCTATGATAAAATCCTAAATGGAATTTTTCAGAATAAAATGAAATTTTGCATCATTTGATTGATGCCACTTATTTCACAGAGATAAAAAAGTAAATCTTCTCCTCATTATGATTTGATTGACTGCATTGAGAAAGCTGGTGACAACCCATGAAAATCTTGCCCTGAAAAACTGATGTCAGGACTAATATTAACAGGGAAAGTAAATTTCTCTGACCATAAAAGAATTCAAGAGGGGAAACAGGTTTGATGTCCAGGAGAAGTAATGGCATCTTAGTAGTTTCTCTCTTGATGTCTTGCCAGTGTTATTTACAAAATAAATTGTATGGTTATATTTATCATACTATTGTCAAAATAATGGAGACAAAAGAGATAAAAACCTTGCAACAAGGACCACCTAAGGTGGGCCTGACTCAGCCTTCACTGGTGTAATCTAACTATGAAGTAGCACCTGCAGATACAGACTGATCCCAACCTCATAAGATCTTTGGAACATTACAAGGTCTTAATGAGGCTTGTGGCTGGTTAATGTAAAAACTGATTTTATCCTTATAGTTTTTATATTTTTCACCCATTTTTTATTTTGTATTGTTTTTTTTTTTTGAAAAAAGATGTGTGAGGAAGAAATCATTTTGAATCCTCGTCAAGGCTTAAAAATGTGTGAACAATTCAGCTTACAAACCTGAGGTTTCATGTTTCAGTGTCTTATAACCATACTCCTTAGAGATCTTTCATTTTTATTTATTTTTTAGACAGTCTTAGAACATTTTGATTCAATGTAAAAGCAAAGGGACTGGTTCAAAGCAAATGCCACACACTGGGTATACACGGTGCTTTAATGATGAGAGGATTGAAATCCAATTCTGTTTCAGAATTTGCTCTTCACTTAATTTAAATTGTTCACTTCTATAACACAGGAGTGGAATGGGTGGCTTTAATACAGAAAAATACATCGGCACTGTGTTCAAAATGCCAAAGAGAGAGAGATGCCCAAGTACTAGTAGGTCAGGTATCTTGTAGGACTCTGTAGACAACACAAAAATCTCATCAGTAAATATCAGTCAGTTGGTAATGATACCAAGCCCACAGTTAATAACAGAAAGAGACCGGTCAGTATCATTGATTTGGGCCCATTAAGCTTGTTCAGTATTTCCACTGCATGTGGTTACACCAAAATCTAATGATTTTTTATGGGGGGGAGGGGGAGAATAAGCCAGCTATCCTGTCAGTACAGAATCAAAATCTGATGAATGGTTTGAATGGTGAAGTTCGTACACAGTCGCCGAAACTCAACTGTTCAAACTCTTCTTCCATCTTTTTTGGGGGGAGGCTTCAACATTTAAGATTGTTGATACAGCTTCAACTGCCTCTATTGACCAGTGTGCATTTATCCCATGCTGAAAGTTCCCTTCGCAGTAGTAATACCTAACAAGGTTATTTGTGATATGATTATGATGATGATGATGATGACAATGATCCGTCTATCGTGAAATGAGATGAAATGAAGTGCACAGAAACAGGAGGGGGAAACCTGGGACTGGATGTTGTGTGTGGGACAGGACTTGATGAACTTACCTCAGGTGCTGTCTGGTAAATTACCAGGGAGGAAGATTTCAGTGCAAGGTGTGAACAAAAGAAGATGCAGATGAAAGAGAATGGAATGGCAAAATGCAATTTGATGGGGAATGTCTGAGAGCATTTTTCCCTATTTTGATGCACTCTAAAAACTCATCTTGGTTCAAAGGTTTAAGCACCGTTACCAGGGAATGTTGAAGCAAGCAACTACTTGCCCTCTGTGTAACTTTTATCTGTGCAAGTTTGATGAGTCTGATGATGTCAAGTGCTTACAAGCCGATGCTTATAGCCGTGAAAATGAACGCTTTGTATGCATTCAGAGGTATGGTCAATGGCACGAAAAACCCTTACAACTCTACTTCAGTTCAACCACTGCAAACCCTCCCACTCCCTCTGATACCCCTCCCCTAATGTCAGCACACATGAAGGACAAAAACCATACAATATGGTGGGGCTGCTAAAGATCCCTTGGAGCTTTTAAAGCTATTTCCTTGAACCTGCTTGCTGAACAAAGCGCCAGCTAACTTGTTTCATATTTATTGCACACACGGGCCATAAAAACGTTAAAGTGCTGTCTGGAATTGTATCAGAAAGAAGTCAAAGGTAAGTGAGAACTCGATGTTGCTGCACAGAAAACTATTATAATCAAATTCTTTAAACATTAATACAGACCCAAATTGGTTTGCCTCGAGTTATACAGTCCTACTATGGTAAAATATGAAACTTGTGCACTAACTTAGACATGCATTCACTAGCCATAGATGCATTGTTCTAGTAAGGTTGCAGTTGATATTGCAGCTTTTGTGCACATACTGATGAAAAGTGTAGGTAATTTGTAAACCAGTTCTCTCAGCAAAATTGACTCACCTTTGTGTGCGCCGTCCTCGAACGAGTAACATGAGGACGAGGAAGATGATGAGGATGACCAGGGCCGCCAGGATGCCGATAACCCATGGTGACAGGCTGATCTGATTGCCCATCCATGTATAGAATGGGTCTGAGGCCAAAGGTTTGGCTATTGGTTAAACAAGCAGAGGACACTCATTATAGTCAAATGCCACAAGGTGCTTTGGGCTTTTTTCTTTGTTCTATTTGGCAACACACAAAAAAAATATCTTAAAATGGCTAAAATGCAAAAATGGTCACTTTTCAGATTTCATAAAACTTTGAATTTAAAAATCATCCATTCAAATGTATGTGCTTCAAATGATACAAATATTTTCGGGTCAATCTTTTTCCTTTCTTTTAGATAATATTAGAAATCACATCAATTTCTGTTCAGAAATGAAAATCATCTATCCCGAGTGTTCAACATCACAGGATACATAATTCTTAATCTACAGAATTTAGTGGTCCATAAGCTATGAAAAAGTTAAACATTTAATTTACCATGAAAATAGTCAAACTTAACGCTTAGTTTACAAGGAAATCCAAAAGCGTAAAAAGAAACTTTCAGAGTCTTTTCTCACTTACCTACTACACTACAGTCATGACCACCAAAGCCCTCTGCGCACTTACAGACGAAGGTGTTTTTGCCATTTGTGCACCTTCCACCATTCAGGCAAGGGTTGGGCAGGCACTCGTTGATATCTGTCAATTGAAGAGATAATCTTTGGTGTTAGAGATGCAGCATCAGGAAAGTTTAAATTGTCAAATTGACCTTACGTACATTTTTGTTGGAGTTTTTCTGGGGATTTGCCTTGCACCCTGAAAATTTAAATACTCACCAGCCTGGTTTGCAGATGGGTGACCAAGACTCTGCTGCACTTCCAGAAAATTTAATGACATATACTTTTGTACAATCCTTTGGTGTCTTGAGGCCCGCTCAGGCTTCAGGCAATTTAAACGTGAGGCAAATATGACCACACAAATCATGAATGTTTAATTTGACATTTCAAAATCTCATTCGTGTCCACTCTTGTCAAAGTGTGAATAGCTCAGGGACTGTTGCATTGAATAATGGTGACCTAAGCCTCTTCTGAGGTCTGCTGTACACCACGACAATTCTTCAAACTGTCTGGTTGGTTTATAAGCCTCCTTTGCAACCCGTTCTTAAACCTCAGGTATGCACGGATTTGGCAAGTAACAATCAAAGTTAGTTGAAGATGTACGATGCCACTGTAGTAATGGCTTCCAAATTCCAATTGCCAAATCAGTCTCTTTTCTTTTCTGTGTCTTATGACTGATTTTGGATGTTCTTGTCGCAGTAAAACCTGCCATAAAGCGAGTCTGACTAGCCAGCTCTCTGTTCTAACCCAGAGATCAATCCCTACTTTTACGCATTTTTACGGGTTAAGATGAGGTTTTAATAACTAAGTGAACACAATTACAGTGAGTAATGTCTCAAAAAAGTCTTTGAAAATGTCTCACAAATTTCAGAAATTCAACAACAAATTCCTGATATTCTCAGAAAAAAAAATCACATCAACGTCAAAAACTTGAGTTTAACAGCACTGGCCATTTAAATATCACTTTACCATTTTCACAACGTTGTCCATTGAAACCACTGTTACATTCACAATCATAGTCGTTGACTCTGTCAATGCAGACGCCATTGCCATTGCAGGGGTTGGACATGACAGCACAGTCATCAATGTCTGGATTTAAATGATATCAATGAGACAAAAGATGAGAAAAAAAAATGGTTTTTGGTAGCAAAAATAGATTAGGCACACCCCTAAAAAGACAAAACAACCCTCACTACAAAAGAAGACAAAAGTAGGGAACAAAGTATATAGTCACCAATATTAACCATACAAATCTTAACATTAGTTTAATAAGTCTTGAAAGACTTGGAAAGCTAAGGGGGCAATTAATGTGATCAAGAGGCAAGTGGAGATTGGTTGACATTGCTGCAGAAAAACTGATTCAATCTTATTAAAATGTTTAGAATATGCTGAAGATTTGAGACGGTGAAACTCCTTGCTCAATTGTCTGTTGCTCTCACCCCGTCATTTTGCTTTTGAAAAGGATTCTACTTGGAGTGAATTGAGGCCCTCTTATTTGATTAGATTCGTTTATTTCAGGTCACTGTAGTCATCATTTAGTAGCTGTCTCTGAATTTTACATTTCTCAAAAGTTTTGCCGTAATATATTGAGCGAGACTTCCAAATACATGGTCTTTGCATGGTCACTGCTTGTTAACAGAGAGGAATGAATTTGTCGGTTTCACCATGAAGTGATGCATCATGGGCAGTTGTTACATCATGAACTGACGTATCGTGTGTCCAAACATTATGATAGTACGTCACTTCGCGTTCGTGGTGCACCCAAACTATCCTAAACGTCACTTCGTGGTGAAACCGACAAATTATTAGAACCTGGTGAATCATAGGCACAAGATATCAACTATCAACTTGAAAGGTAGCAAGCATTGAAGCAACAACAGAGGTAAAGCCACACTGAGATGGGAGACCAGACACCACTGAAGTCAACACACAGGATGCTTGTTTACCTCCCAAACAAATGATTCTCTTCAGCAAAGACATTAGGTTGTTACACAACTTACTTGTTTGGCAGAACCGTCCAGTAAATCCCACAGGACAGGTACATGTATAAGACCCCTTAGAATGCATACATGTGGCTCCTGTAGCACACGGGTTGGCATAAAGGCAGTTGGTAGTCTCTGCAATACAGATGAGAAAGAACTCAGTATTTACACTTTATAACAATAAATGAATAAATTACAATGACATGGCACTTTCTATCGGTATTTCAAAAGACTCTCTCCAGTGTGAATAAATAAGTGTACATTTTGAGCTGAGTGTTTGAAGAACGTATGAGTGGTGAGTGCAGAGGTGAGTGGTGCAGCGGGAAGCTATTCAAGAGTGGGGGTAGTTGAAGCCACTGCAAACACCCACTAACTGTAAGGTGTGTTGGCACAAGTTGCAAATGTACATTGGAGAGTTATTAGAAACTTGATGGTTTATGCTGAAACCTTTGGCCAGAATGAGCTGTTTTAAGGTAGACAGTGGTGACTTTTGCTTTCTATGAGAGAATAATTTTTCTTTGAATTCTCTGAGGAATGGAAAGCCAGTGCAGTGAGCACGATACAGGTGCAAGTGCTCTGTGCGCTTTGCTCTGACAGTCACAAGAGCTGCATTGTTATGTTATTACTTTAGGTGCTCTCATATTGAGTGAAGGTAACATTTGACCATCATTAACTAGGTTTATGCACAGAAGACATCTTTTTTTGGCGTATTCTGAAAGCATTGTAATCTATGTAATCTGATGGCAACAGAGACACTCAAACCGTTCTCTATTGTAGATAAGTTTCAAGTATGGCACTGAGGATTAGAGACTCTCTGTAAGTTGGCAATGGTGACATGGCTCTTCCCCTTTTACCTTGGATTTCGCAGTGGGTTCCAATGAAACCGTCACGGCACTCACAGACATAGCTGTTATGTCCGCCCTGACCCCCAGTGACATTGACACAGGTGCCTTGGTTAAGGCAAGGGGCAAGACGACAGGGGTCATTATCTGGAAGGAGGAAACAAAATCAACAAAATTAAAATTCTACATACAGTAGCAAGGACAGCATGTCCGTTATGATCTCATGTCAGTTATGATCCCATGTGAGTTATGTGGATTACCGTGTGATAAATGTACATCCTTGTGCAGTTGGAGTCAACAATGGACAAGTTCGATCAGCGGCAATTTGTTAACCACTGGTTGATTTTCCCTGATGCCCGATATACATTTAATGCAACAGGTAACCAGTCAAAATTGACCAATGTTTGACTATTTGTCACTGATTTGAACTTGCCTAATATTTTTCCTGGAATGAAACCACAAATCATCAGCTCTGAAGTGGCATGGTTGGCACTCCGAAACTTTGTCACTGGTATTCTAAATATTGGAATAGTCAGGTATTCTACTATGGTCAAGCTATATGCTTGGCTTTAGGCAGGCCCAATAGGCCTTTGTGCCCAGCTGTGTAAGTTCCCTTGATCGTTCCTCTTTCAAAATATAAATGTGAATTTGAATCAGGGTCTGTCCTAACGCTCCATAGAAGCTGAAGCAGCGAGCTTGCAATTGAGGACTGTTAAATTCAGAACAACCCTGTCTTCTGTAACTTAGTACAAAACAGAGTAAGCATTCCCAAGAAAAAAAATCTGGGGATGGTGTTAACCATCCTCTGAATTTTTCACAGGATATCAATTCGACAGCTTACAATTTACCCAACTCACCGATTTCGCAGTATTTGCCACCGTACCCAGCCCCACAGGTGCACTTGTAGGTGTCATTGAAGTAGGTGCACATACCATTACCCTGACAATAGTCGATGTCACAGGGAGCAGGCTGGGGAGCTGAAATCAGGCCATGCAGAGAGTAAGTCAGATTTGTGTCAGTAATAATATGTTACAAGTCTTGGTTAGGAATGCGAGTTTAGGCTTGGATGGACTGTTCATATTGTTTGCTTGGGGTCTAGTTGGGTTATTGCTCAAGACAGTTTAGGTTTGGTCATTTGCCAGGACTGGGTCACATGTTTCGGTTGGGTTGGCTTGGGTTGGGATTCGGCTATGTTAAGAGTGGTTGGAGTTGCCATTTTGAATTAATTGTAGTTGAGATTAGTATGTTTGATGTCATCTGAAACCAATGCACTTGAACTGAACACTTCCCCCAAGGAGCAAACTGGGATCAAATAAATAAGGTAGAGACTGGCTCTCTGCCTTACTTTCAGCATAGCAGGCAAGCAGACCTCCATGCTTTTCTACAAACTACTTTCCATTTGTGATTTGCCAATCTTACCATTCTCGCAGGTGTCCCCTACATGGTCAGGTGGACAGACACAGGTGAAATGGCCCACGAGGTCAACACAGGTGCCCCCATTTATGCATGGCCCAGACTGGCACTCATTGATATCTACAATGTGAAAAGGATACTGAAAGGTGATGGGGCATTGAGATCTGGATCTGAGATACATAGAGGGCAGGAAAAACCCCAGAAGAATTTTTTCGTAGAACCTATACAGAGTCAGGTAAGAACCAAAATTCATATTGACGTGTTATTCTTGCAGGAATTCGAATCCAGTGTTCAAAGATTAAAGGCAAGGAATTTGGCAGAAAGGATTGCAGCAACCCTACCTTGTTCACAGTCTTTGCCGACGTAGCCTACTGGGCATTCGCAGGAGTAGTCCATTCCAGAGTTTGTGCATGGTGCACCATTCCGGCATGGGTTATTGCCACATTTGTTCAACTCTGAAGACAGGAATCAAATACACATACAAGACAGTCACAGACCTTTTTCCGACTGCCTACCACTTGTATGGGCGGTCCAAGTTTGTAGAAAGTTCAACCATTGGGTGGTAACAGGTTTGTGCATCACAATGCACATAATCTGCTCCATCACTGTTCAAGATGGAGGTGTTCTCATTTAGCACCTGGTGTTTAAATAACTATGTTAGCTTTTGCAACAGTTTGTCAATCGTATTATTTTTGTACTGATGGTCTGCCACAATTTGCCACCACTCCTTGGCAAAAACTACAACTGTGGCAGCTGTGTGCTGTTGACCAAAATGCTTCAGGAGAAAACGGACTAAAAAGTGGATGAATTTAAAGATTCTTTGGTTTTTTTGGTTCTCTTCTGGCTTCCCCAAAAAGCAGAGATTGACAGGGGAATGCATGTTGCTATCCCTAGATTCATTATGGCAAGTGCCCCACAAAACTGTCCTGACTCCTATTGTTGCCTACCTGTTGGTGTTTGGCAGTTGTCACCAGTCCAGTACTGAGTGCAGGTACACGTGAACAGGCCATTTCCCATGTTGGAGCAGGTGCCATTGTTGATGCAAGGCAGCCTGTCGCAGGGTCGCACATCTGCAGCACACAAATCACAAGACGGTGGCTTAATGTGGCTGAGAAGCTAAATCCACCACTGTTCTAGTCAAGAGTGTGCCAAAGAAGCCATGGCATATACTTGTTTGGTACCTACAGTGTACATGACACTGGGATGCCGGGATCTATAGTCTCATTCTTAAAACTGTAACTCTGAATTATTCACATCGTCTCTCCTCAGTGGTATTTTACACAGGAACAATGTCTTCTAAAATTGTCAAGTTTACAGAGTATTGATAGAGTGCAGTTGTGTTTTACTGACATATGTTGATCTTAGAAACTTTTTTCTTTTCATAGTTTTTGTAACAAGCTCAAATCTGTTTTTGGGTGGTATCAAGATTGAGGAATCATGCACAGTATGGTGATGCATCCTGTGCCCAAAGTCTATGTACCATACACCTCTTTGCCATGTGGCAAGAATATTAAATGCTCATCATTTCATAGTGCAGCTGACCATGTGATGTTTTGTGATAAATGTCACCTTGCGAATGAAAGTTTCACTCAACCATTACTAAATTACATTCTCATCCTCAGGAAAACATCAATAAAGTACAAGGGAAAGCTGTCAGTTGATTTAACAACTTAATTCAAATCTTCATTCAAATCACACACAAAATGTTTTAAAAAAAGAAAGTGAAGATATGTCTTCATTGACTATAATGTCTACTTTCATATTTTTCATGAAAATTATTCTCGGTTAACAAATTAGGAATGACAAATAATAGTGAGCTCGTTAATTAGATGACACAATCCACTTTTGAATGGAATTGCCTACCTGTGTAACCCTCATCCAATATTTCGATGGAGAAGCCTCTCTCTGTTTTCTCCCCGTCGGTGAAGAATGTGATCCACATCGTGCTGCTGGTGGTGTCAAAGCCTTGTGGCCTGGAGTTCCCGGAGGCCTCAATCTGCAGCGTGCCCTGGTCCACGATGTTGTCTCCTAGCCCAACCTTCAGGGTGTCATAGCGATTCTCCGTGACAAAGTCCAGGACCTGGACGGTCAGGGTGCGGCCGGGGGACCCGCTGTGGATGAACCAGCGGCACTCCTCCAAGTTACGGTAGTTGGAGGGGTAGTTGGGGGAGTGCAGTTCAATCTTGCCATTCACAGGGACGGTGAAATTGTTCCTGCAGCCAATGGCTGGTGGGGACAGATGGGGGTTGAATTTAGGAAGAGGATTGAAGAGAGAAGAGGGAGAAGATGAAAAAAAACCATGGAATTTCAATTAGTTATGTCATTTAAAACTATTCCAGAAAAAATTCAAATGCAAACTCACTGATTAAATTTAAATTTGAAAACAAATTTTTGTCTACAATGGATTTAACCAATGCTGGCAACTTTATGGCAATTAATGGCAATATTCAAGACACGAGTTCACTCCTGAACAAATGGATGGCAGAAGTGCGACCAACAATAAAGCTGGGAAAATACTGTATCAAGATGGCAGAAAAGTTAACACTGATGGTTTCATGATGCAATCTGAAAGAATTGTAAACTTAACATTTTCCAACATGCGCAAGTATTGAGAGTAACAAACACAATTAAACTGGGCAGATATTTCAAATGTGGATAAGGTCAGTTTGAGGAATTTTACAAGTTTTCATTTGGGGCTGCAAAAATCTCCAGTCACAATTTGTAAAGTTGACTGAAGTGTGAAAAAGCATGCATCGCACCTTCAAGGTGACCAATGATTATTAGACTATATCTTACCGGTTTCACATCTGGTTCCAGTCCAGCCTGTTGGACATGTGCAGGTGAACTCATTGATTCCATCATAGCAGATGCCACCGTTCATGCATGGGTTGGATGAACACTCATTGATGTCTGTGCATAAGCAAACAATATTTACAACACGGTGGACTTCTGGGGATATTAAAGCTTCAAGCTTGTGGGTTTTTATTACAGCTCTGGGGCACAGTGAATGCGCCCTTGGATGCAACCAAAACTATCTTAGGAACATGGAAGGGCAGGTTTTTCTGAACTCAATGACCTGGGAAATGAATGCCTGAGACTTGGTTGTTGAAGCTCCCATGAAAACTGAGACTGACAAGCAAATGAGTGATACTTACCAATTTCACAGTGGATGCCCTCGAAGCCTGGATGACAGAAACAGCGGTAGCCTGCCATTCCCCGGTTCTCGACACACGTGGCTTGATTGTCACATGGATTTGTGGCACATTCATTCACATCTGCAACATGCCAAGAAACAACAGTTAATTTCATGCCAGGCCTGTCATACACAATTATTTGATTAAAAACTGTAGGTCAGGTGTTTACATGTAAACTAAGAATCTTTACAAGTTAAGTATAAAACATTTCCTACCAGTCACAGCAATATACATTACAATAGCATTGGCTGGTAACCTATTTCTGCAAGTACAAGTACTTGACCAGGAACTTTTTGAGTACTGTTTGAAGTAAATGTAAATGTAAATCTGAAGTCTTTAATTTTGTAATTTTACCTTTGTGCATTTACTATTCAATGTCCAAGTTCTTGAGCTTTGTTCACACAGGGTTCAATATGTGGTAGTGAAATTGATTTCGTATATGACTCAACAACGTTGCTGACAAACTCACCAACTTCGCAGCGTGATCCAGTGTAACCATCTGGGCATGCGCAGTTGTACCCATTTATCTCATCCCTGCAGATGGCGCTATTCTCACAAGGCTGGCTGGCGCACTCATCAATGTTGAAATCGCAGACTGACCCAGTGAAACCAGGCGGGCAAACACAAGTGAAGGAATTCACGCCATCAATACAGGTGGCCCCCGAACGACAGGGGTTCTGGTCACACTCCATGATTTCTGGAACAAACAAAAAGCAAGAAATTAAACAACTAGCATCAAGTCTTGACATCCTGACAAATGTGACGCAATTGAATTCAGGGCAAACACTGTAAATGGTCAACAAAAAACGTTTTTCCATTACATTTTGTTCTCAATTACTTCCAGCAAACATTGAAGGTTCTGGCTATATGAAGATGAGAAGTTTGAAAATGCAAGTTCTGAGAAAACATTGAATAAATTAAGAACAAGGAATGCTAAAATAAAAAACTCGATTTATTTTAAACATCCAAGGAGACAAGAAGAATCACATTGCTCCTTCCCTCCCATAATTGTGAACACTGTAGTGTGTGCCAAAACAGTGGAAATAACTCAGACGTGTGGGAAACAGAAGAAACATCACTTAGTACTGCAAACAGAATCTGTACCGATGTTTTAAACATCCTTTGAGCTTTTGGCTTTGGGAATCCTGAACGTCATCTGGCACGATGAAACAAAGCCCATACACATAACGCACTTCAAACTAAATTCCTGCTTTTACCTGTTTCACAATTTCTGCCAGTGAAACCAGCCTTGCAAGTGCAGATGTAGCCACTGTTTTCGTTATAACACAAGCCGTCGTTCAGGCAAGGAGAGCTGTCACACCTATCCAGGGCTGAAAATGGAGAAGGCAAGCATTGGTTACAACAAAGGCAAAACAACACTGAAATAAGTTTGTATCTGTAGACTAAATTAGATTATAAACCGTTGTAAAGAATCTGTTGACCTAGGCTTTTGAAAGAGAAAGGGTTCCACTTCAGCTAAAATAGAAATCCTAGCTTTAGGGACTTGGCCATGTTGGATTGTTACATTGCCTTGTAGCAATCTAATAAACAATGCTTTCCGTCACTCCACCAGGAAACAGTGTAATTATCTCTATCTTCACCGTTCAATCTGTTCATTGAAAATAACTGCACATGTTGCAAGGCCTACAAATGTATCACAGGTCCACGAATGAAGCTTGCATTTTAGAAGTGCGCGGCAAAGATTTCAATTTTATTCTTTCTGGTAAATACACCACACACAAGGATTCCAATACAAATATGCAAAGAGATGGAGTACAACCATGTCATGGAATTGACAGGCTTTTACTTCCAGTTTTTCAAGATACAAATCAAGAGCTTTGTGCATTTTTTTTGCCAAAAAAAAATGCCGGACAGTCCAAAACGACCACTGAACTCAGAACATACTAATTTCACAGTTGTCGCCCATGAAACCACTGAGGCAGATGCACTCATAGCGGTTTTCCTGATTGGAACAAGCCCCACTGTTGCGGCATGGTGAGGAGGTGCACTCATCAATATCTAGAAGGCAAAAAGAACACATAACAGTAAGTTAGCAAGCACAGGATTAGTCTTGGCTAAAATGGAAAATGTTGTATATGAAACCACCTGCTGAGAAATTCCCATGTATCTACAGAAAATATCACTTCACAGGTGTACAGGTCGAGTAAAATATTTGAAGCACCAGTCACAGAAATAGAAATATCACGTAATTACTTGATACTGAAATTTTTGTTGAACATTTTTGTGAGCTTGGCTTAATCCTGCTCAGTGGTTTGAAATGTCAGCAGCAAAACTCACCTATTTCACATCGCAGTCCTGTCCATCCCGGGGCACACTGGCAGCGGTAGCTGTTGACGAGGTTGTCACAGGTGGCTCTGTTCAGACACGGGTTGCTTACACACTCATTGATATCTAATGTAGGGAAAGAATGAAAACAATAAATGAAAACATGTAGCCATCAATGGTGACAAACAAAACAAATCAGCAGTTAAAACATCCTTGCTTACTGCAGATAGATAGCAGATTGTTGGATCGCATAAAATCAACATTAATGTTTTATTTTTCATGTTTCAAACAAATTCAAAATTTATAGCATAAACAATAGGTCTATGTATTGATGTTACACTTTGTTTACATTTATGTTTTCTTTTGCGAGCTATGAGAGGACGACTGATCTAAGGATCCACGAGGAAGCATAAATTTCAACAGAGAAATATGCCATAAGCATGTAGGCCAATTTTGCTTTTGAATTAAAACAATTTCCTGATGTCACAAAGGGATTTTTCTTGTGGGGTCTTGACAGTTTTCACAAACTTTCTAAATGGAAAAATTCTTTAAAAATTCCTGATAATGGAGAAACTTTCTTGCCTGGGGGCAAGTATTTAGTTGTGAAATATACCATGTCCGAACTGATAGACTGTTTACCTGTATCACAGTTTTCACCCGTCCAGCCAGGGTTGCAGGAGCATGTGTACAAACCAATCAAATTGTTGCATGCTCCGTTGATGCATGGATTGGATGCACACTCGTTGATATCTGTGGCAGGAGCAAGTTTTTTTGTTCAAATAAGGCTCAAGGAATCATGGCTTACAGGCAATACAAAATCATGGGGCAAAACTGGATCACATGCCCCCTTGAGGGAATTAGGGGTGCGTTTTTCACATGCATGTAATCACAAAACTTTTCTTGACTTATCCTACCAGTAATCAATTTCATCCTCACAACGTTGTTCTGGGTCATTGAGGAGACATGAGAGCCTCTAGAGGTGCTCTGTCCTGTTCAGTGTTTCAAATGATTTAAGAGGTAACATTTGAGTGACATAAGAATGTCAAAGTCTTTTTATGAACGGGAAACGTGGCCATTCAAGAGCAATATTAAAAATAACAGTATCCTTGCACAAGTCCCTTGAGTAATTTCAGTTATGTGCCATGGATAATAGCTTAGTTCATTCACAACAAACATGGTTTTTGCTTAAATTTCTATCCATACTAGTACTGAATTTTCACTTTTCATCTACATCACTGATAGTTCTACCCGTCTTCCAGATTTATATTCTCAAAATATCATCACTGTTTACCAATGATTTTCCAAGTCATTTCCTTATCCAAGTTGATCCTGCCCAAGATCTACAGTCCGTGTCCTATCATTGATAACTGCCAGTACCTCAGCTCAGCCCGACAGTTGAACTGTTTAACTGTTCATCACACTTTGATTACTGCTGTACCATTGATAGCTGAGTTACCGTTTTGAACCACCCTTCTTAGAGGTTAGTCCTGTCACTCCCTTACAGTATCAAAAATAATCTAACCAATTATTTTATGTGGTCCTCATCTATATACACCACTACAGAAAGCTCACACACCTGTATTACTCAAGTTGCAATTACTTGCACTTCTGTATACACCATAGCTAACAGGTTGGTACCACATTTCCCACGAGATTCATGCATCAAACATTACTGATCCACATACCTATCTGGCAGTTAAAGCCAGAATATCCTGTACGGCACTGACAGTCATAGGAGTTGACTCTATCTTGGCAAGTGCCACCATTCTGGCAAGGGAAACTGCCGCATTCATTGATGTCTGAAAACCAACGTGAGAAGCAGTAATTATAAAATCAAATCCCATGCAGAAATCCAAAAATTACAGTTTGAGTCCGTTCTGTGGATGTACTCGATCCAATAAACTGAGGGATAAAGACTCATCTGAACACCAGTGATGAATAAAAATTATGCTACATTTGCTAGGCATAAATTAATCTCCTTTCAGCATTGTGAGCCCCCAGAAGTTTCTTTTATTATGGCCTGTCTTCACCTACCAATGTCACAATTGGCTCCAGTGTAGCCCGCCTCGCAGGAGCAAGTGTACATGTTGCGACCGTTGATACAGAATGCTCCATTTTGACACGGCATTGCCTCGCATTCATCCACATCTGAAAAGAAACGACATCAGTGCACATTGACACTAAAGATTAGGGTGATTCCAGAAATGAGGGGTCCATTTTTTTCATGTCCCAGTCAAAATTGACATTTGATTCTGTAAGTCCAGAACACATTTCCTAATTTCCAAGAGTGATGAATTAATGCAAATTATTTGCCAAACTAGTAGCAATAGTTTGAAATCAATTCTGGAGATATTTCTGTGTCAAACAACAAAGGTCAGATATAACAGGGACACAAAAATGTCACACTTTTGGACCCCTAATTTCTGGAGTACCCATAACAGGACAGTAAGTGAACTACAGTTGACTCCAGTACATGTACATGAATCAAATCATTCATCACACAATGAATTTTTATATTTGGTACCCTACCATGAAGTGAAATATTATATATAGACAAGGATTTTGTCACTTCGCAACACAGTTACCAAAATTAAAATAAAATTTTTGTTGTGGTCATTTCTTTGGAAACCTTTTAACTGTAAAAAAAGGAAAGACAAAAAGTGGTGTCCACTGTTGTTGACTTTACCTTCATTGCAGTTCATACCCTGCCAGCCTGCTGGACATCTACACTGGTATCCATTGACGAGATCATCACAGGCACCCCCATTGATGCATGGATTCAGCGCACATTCATCAATGTCTGCCAGGAAAGTTTACATTCGCTACAGTAAATTGGTTTACACTGTGTACAATTTTTCATGCATTTCGAGCTTGTGTTCTGCTACATTTAGTGAAAGGGCAAAGTCTATCGGACCAAGTCTACCTAAAGATCATTGAAAGAGACCCAAACCACTTGTCAGTTTGGGGGCATCTGTGTCATTTTGAAGAGGTTATTGAATATCTTGGGCACTGAGTTATATATTGGAAACACGTGCTTAGAGCTTATTATTCCATTTGAATAATTCACTATTTAAACTTGAATTGAATTCACTTCAATTCGATCGAACATCCAAATATTCCATCTTACCGACCGACAGATTGTTTATGATTAAACAATACACAAAATCAGTTGCAATAACTCACACAATTGTACATTATAATCACTACAATAGCTTCTCACATTTACGAGTATCTCCAGCCACAATTTAGCAAGATTTAAGAGACGAACAATTCTTCTTGCCCTGTCGAAAAGGTCTATTCCTTTCAAACTTTTTTAATGAATAATTCATTTTTGAGTCGTAAGATTTCAGTCACTTTTCATTTGAATCTGCTTGAAACAAGCCTTCATATTGCAATTTTTCTCATATAAAACAAAAGAAAATTCTCCCTTTTCATGAATTTTGTATTAAAATATTCAAATTCAGAAAATAATATTCGATAATCGATCAAAAAAATATATTTGGATATTTGGTACAACCCTACATGTGCTACACCTGACTGTGTTTCTATGAAGATGAAAATGTAAAAAAACAAAGGTTGTGTGCACATGGTGAATGCATTTGCATCACCCTTTCAAACCAACCCTACCCTGGAGTCAGTTTTCCTTTTACTGAGCAGAATACTTTTTGCGAAAGTATAGAGGGTCTGTTGCAGCACAGCTAACTGCTTAGCAAGAAAATGAAATTGCATCTTAAATCTCATCCTTTTACAACTATTCAAATGAACAACTTTTTTCCCCCTTTACTGTCTGGTGATCATTCAGGTACATTATACTTTACTGTGGGAGGACCCTTACTTGTAGTACATCTGACTCCTGTCCAGCCTGGGGCACACAGACACCTGTACCTGTTGATCTGATCCATGCAGGTGGCTCCATTACTGCAAGGGTTGCTAGCGCACTCGTCAATATCTGTCCAGAAAAGAAAAAAATTAGAAAGATCTCATATACACATAAATTATCAGTGTTTCAGTGCAAGATACTAAGCTAAAAGAAAATTAGCCGAATGGGAAAGACTGGTACCCCTTTCATCCTTTGTTTTTTAATTTTCAAATGATAAATGGAAACTGTTGTCCGATGATAGGTACTTGACACTAAGCTAAATATTTCGATGCCTCATCAGTCATAAATTGTTTCCCCGTGGGTCCTGGTTGGGAAAGACAGGGAAAACTGTTCAGTTTTAGAGAATGGAGGAAAATTGGGTAGGAACCGAGAACCCAATCCACACGTTGGCCTGGACGGGATTTAAAGCAGAGTCACAGAGATGGAGATCAAGGGAAGTGCCGCTGCACTAATTTGAAGGAGTGTGACGATGTTATTAAACATGATAGTGACAGTCACCATTGTCAAGAATACTCACCAGTCTCACAGTGTGTTCCTTCAAAGCCAGAGACACAGGTGCATGTGTACGAGCTGTCGCCATCGGTGCACGTCCCACTGTTCTGACAGGGACTACTTGCACACTCATTGATGGCTATAAGGGGCAAAAGCACATTATGTGAATATCATCAACATTAACAAAATATGAGATTTTTCTATGACAGTAGACTTCAGTGACAAACGGTTGAAGATTGGTGCCTGTCATGAAAACGGTCCAGCTCGACCAAGTTATTCAACAAAATTCCTATCAGCTGAACTCAAGTTTTCACTGTTTGACAACTTCTTGAAAACTGCACTTATGGGGAAAATGCACTTTCTGTTACCAAATATGTGCAAATTATCTGTGAAGTTCAAAAATAGTGGCATTTACCATCAGAACACCTCTGTATCAATAGTTCAGTTTCTGGAGTTTCAAAGGGGTAAATGCAAGAGTTCATTTTACTTATATTCTTCCCACATTTGGGGATCTCATAGTATCAATTTCAGTCAAGTCAGTTCCAATATCACTCACGTATTTCGCACTTCAGTCCAGTGAACCCAGGAGCACAGTTGCAGGAGTACATGTTGATGCCATTCACACAGGTGGCTCCATTGACGCATGGATTTGACACACACTCATTATACTCTGCAGGGGATTAAAGTAGATCATCCTGATAAGCAATAGAACAATGGCAGCGATGATGCCCTTGATCAGGGCAGTTTTTTGCAATGCTATCTCAGCAACAAAGAGTTAAAGAGTCGTGTTCAAGAAAGTAGCTGGTTTTTATGGAATGATTCGCTGGCACTCCAAATTGCTGAGAAGATTAGTTCAAGTCGTTTTAAAACAAACTGTTTTCATATGATGCCCACACTTAGCAGGTTCTCTCAACAAGCCAATCAAGGCTGTGGCTACTGTCTTTACCTCCATTTATACAAGCATTTTTTGCTAGCCACAGCCATCCTGAAGCCACATCCAAATTACATGGTTACAGCTAGAGATGAATGGGATTATCAAAAAAATACATTGAGGCAATTAAATATCGTTGCCAACCAAGGATGAACTTTCAACAAACATTGGCTACCCACATAAAATGGCAGTCAATATGTGCAGACAAAAGAAAGCTCAACAGGCAGCACAATGTGACTTTGTTCACTCACCGTTCTCACAGTTGGTCCCATAGTAGCCAGCGGCACAGTTGCATCGGTATCGGTTGACACCATTCTCGCACGTGGCCCCATTCAGGCAGGGGTTGCTGCCACACTCATCCAGCTCCTGCTCACAGGTCTGACCCGTCCAGCCTGGCCCGCACTGACAGGTGAACGTATTGAGCTGGTTCAGGCAAGTAGCCTGGTTGCGACAGGGATTGCTGGCACATTCATTGGTGTCTTAGAAATGAAAGAAATGTTCATAGTTTGTACACAGATTTCTCTAATATTGAACTTCTAAGTATTTCAAATAACTGTGAAATATTGCTAGATTTCTGAAAGCAAGACAGGATTAAACTGTATGCAAATAAAGAAGCGTTAAATAATTCATTCCTTTCAAGCAACTTCTAAATATTTTGTGGCAAAGGCTACAACCTTTATTATGTTGTCACGCCAAAAGTGCATAGCTGTACTAGATGAGCTCTCCGCATCTCTAGTTTTGACTTGGCCTTTGTAACATTCCAAAGAACTCCAAAGAAAACTATTTACATTGAATTACAAGAGCATTTAGCTTGCCAGAAAAGAAATATAGTACTTTTTTGTGTTGTTGTTTAATGTCTAAGCTTACTGAGGCAAATATGCGCCAACCAAGAATGATCGACTGCATTGGAAAGAAGCATTTTTTTTTTGCACAGGCCTCCAACATACACAGACTTTCCATCAAAAGTTCTCATTATTTTGTTTATTAAAACACTGAAATGAAGGCACATATATTCAGGATTCCATTCCATATCATTTGAACGTCCTACACTAGTGCCCATGGTGTAAAATGGCCGCATCCAGCAGAGCTCCAATAGTGCACGGCTAGTAGTCTGTCCTTACCTGAGTCACATCTAACTCCCTGGTATCCAGGAACACAAGCACATAGGAACCCATTGACGTCATCATTACATGTAGCTCCATTCACACAAGGATTGCTGGCGCACTCATTGATGTCTAAGAGAAAAAGGGGTACACAAAGCTTGCATGGTTGAAAATTCTCTCAGATAACCAGTTGCAAATACAAAAGTAAATTTGATTTCAGAAGAAAACAGCTCCAATACATTCAAGAACTGTGTCTGTCTAAATCTGAGTTATTGACAGCATGTCTTCTTTTGACTTAAGAAAGACAAGAAATTAGTAACATGGACCATGTAAACAGTAGGGCAAAGTACTAGGTGCAGTTCTATGACTACCTCCCCTGCAGCCTGAAGGATTTTCTTTTCTGATTTTCATCTTTAACAGTCAGGAATAAAAATTAAAATAAAAGATTGCCAAATACTGTCTACATGCAATGTCCTTATTAAACCTACTTGCATTGTTCCATATCACACTGCAGTTACTCTCAGCAGAATCTTTTATATCATGCAGCGCTAGGGCAGTTTCGGGGAGTAAACTTTTTCCAGACTCATTTTGTCTTCAAAATGACAGCTACTTACCAATCTGGCAGGTGACGCCAGTCCAGCCTGGGGCACACTGACACTGGAAGAGGTTGATGTCATTCAGGCAGGTTGCGTTGTTCAGACAGGGTGTTGACAAGCACTCATCAACGTCTGGGAGAACAAGGAAGATTTCACTTTCATCAGAAAAACCCACATCCTATGCAGACCTAACTTCAGACAGTCAAGTTGTTCGTTAGCATGACTGCTGCTAATTTCACCCAAAAAACAGTCATTAACCCCAACTGATATAATAATCAGTTATCAGTAAATGGCCTGCTAACCTTTATATAAAAAAGTCAGCATAAAAAGTGATGCCACACTTATGAGAAACAGCCGCTGGCAATTACCCACATGAATGCAATTCTTTTAACATTGTGCAATGTCTCCACCAAATCCAGACTTTGAGACTTCTTGATGGAATTTGAGCAACGAATTAAAGCCCCCATAAGTCCATTTAAGCCACAGAAATAATAAAAAAAGGCTCACCTTCCTCACACGTGGACCCAGTGAAGCCATCACGGCAAGTACATAAATATCCATTGACTTGGTCCTCGCAGGTTCCACCATTCCGACATGGTGAGCTGGCACACTCATCCACATCTAGAGAGAGATTATATGATCAATCATGTGCATTAACACCAGGACGTTTGCTCAATTACTTTTCACTTATGAACGCTAAAGGATGTCAGTTTCATCCTGTGCATTTTTCATTCCTAACCCCATTCTATAGGGTTTTCCCAACAACATCATCCTCTAAATTACACCCACACCCCCCGACATATTCTCCTACATTGTCGTGCTGAGCCTTCTCAGTTATTACTAGCAGTCCTTTTGACATCAATTTTGTAAAAACTGGACATACTGTTTTCACAGGGGTCAGTCAATTCCTGTTCCGCAAGCTATGGTGTCATGGGCATCATCAGATCAATGGTGGATACAGTTACAAAATGAGGAATATGCTAAAAGCCTTTACAATAAACAGGGACATCCAAAATGAAAGGGAAAGCAAACTGTAGTGAGCTTTCTTCTCATCTTGGTGAACATTTCTCTCTTCAAAGTTACCATATAACCCGCTGACAGCAGAAGACTCAGGAAAATGGAAAGGTTCTCTCCTAAGAATAAGACCGAATATACAGGGCCACACATTCACCATCTCCCCTCTGCCATGCACTACTAATCCTTATCTCAAGAGCAAAGTTATTGATAAAATACTGTATCCCCTTTCAGAAAAGGTGTGTTACAATCTGCAAATTGTGCAGGGGTGGATCCAAGATTTTCCCAAAGGGGGCATATGACCCTGGATTTTCCAAAAGGGGGTGTGAACTAAAGCAGCAATGGTGAAATGCTGGCAAGCAGGCAGCGCAAAACCCTTACAGCATGGGGTCCAGGGCCATTTTGGCTTCTAGGCGAGGAGTAGGTGCTCTGTGGTGCAATTTCAGGCAGTATGACCCTTTTTTCTTCTCCCTCCCTCCCTCTTTCTCTTTTCTTTGTTTTTATTTATTTTTTTTGTGTGAAAAGGGGGGGAGGGGCATATGCACCCAGAAAGCCCCTGGATCCACCTCTGTGGTGTAACAATGCCCCCCGCAAAAGATCTTGACAAGCACCAACAATTCAGGTATTATCCGACTTACTGGTTTCACAACGTATCCCTGTCCAACCAGCCTGACAGGTACAGGTGAATTGGTTCTGCCCATTGCTACAGAGTCCACCGTTCAGACAGGGATTGCTCCCACACTCATCATAATCTAAGATTTGAAGGCAAAATGACACAACAGGAGCTGAATTATTAATACAGAATTATTACCGAACAAGAACACCTTCATTTTGCAGTACAGTACACATTTTCATAATATAGCAAGCACAAAATAGATAAATACGAGTTCTTAGTTCTTTTCCACAGCAAACAACTAGGCCACATCAAACAAAATTTTTCTATGAAGTTAAACTTTAAATGAACTCATCGGTAGTTTTAGACAAGCAAATGTTTCAACATGCTGATGTTCTGATAATATCAAAGAAAAAAAAATTAAGCAGCAATTTCAATAATGAAAGTGTCAAATGCACTTTGACCATCAGCCAAAAGTCTTGTGATAAATCAGTATACTTGAGTGTCTCACCTAGTTCGCAGTTGGTTGAGGTCCAGCCTGGAATACAGCGACAGGTGTAGAAGTTAATCCCATTTTCACATGTTCCACCATTCCTACATGGGGTACTGGCACACTCGTTAATTTCTGTGGGTGCAGAGAAGGTTGGCAAAAATGTATTGCAGATATTGCTCATTTCACAGACAAAAAATTGTGGACAAAATCTGCTGGGTTTTTGATACGAAATACAATTGTATCTTAAACAACTGAACAGGAGGAAGGCATAAAGAATAGAGTAATGTTGGGGAAATAGTGGAAATCAATGGCCGGAGGTACCCAGACTTCATGATTCTAAAAGCATGAGAACTAAGTATGTCTAAAGCTAAGTTGCTGACAGCATTTTTTTTGCCTAAAAAAAAAATAATAAGTGGACCATCTGGGCCACATAAACAGTATAATTAATAATTACTTTTTAAGGCTGACTTTTCAATATTACGGGAAGATATGCTTCAGTGACTAACCCCTTGCCTCAAATATTTGTTGGTTTAAACATTCGGGAGTTGGACACTAAAAATGACTTTACAGGTAATGGCCACAGAAACAACCATGGACTTGTGTGCAATTATCAAATCAAAGCCAAGTTATTAAGTCGTATCTTCATAAATAAGGCACACGTCTTTGGAGTCACTGTAAGAATACAGCATGATTTGGTTAAACTGTTTAACACAGTTATGTATAACAAAGTGATCACTTATTTTCTCCTAATTTTGGTATGACATCCATAGCAAATTACATTTAGTGGCAAATTGGAGTGATGAACTATAGTTCAACCAACACCACCCGGACAATGGACAATGGATGGTCCACTATCTGGAACTGCACACAAGGGTATGGTCACACTGTTCATTATCAATAGCCAATGTAACTTACCAGTTTGGAAGGAACCATTCCCATGAAAATAACTGCACGTGATGCAAATGACCATGTGAGCCACAAGATTTGCAGCCAACATGGCCAATGGCAAAATGTGAGTGGCAATGGGATATATATTTCCACATGGGCCCTAAGCTTCCAGTGTGGCTGTACTGTAACCACTCATTGTTAGAAAGTAAATGACTAATGGTTGAACTATAGTTCAAACCCAAACTTGTCACTGATTTGTTTTCGGTGAAGAGCCTGTTGATTCAACGATCATCTCAGTGGCGTTTATCACTGTCCAAATACGACCGTTGACTTAATTTTCAAGGCAGGCTGTCTGTCATCATACCTGTCTGACAGTTGTCTCCTGTGTAGCCTGGTGCACATTCACATTGGTATGCATTGACGAGGTCCTCGCACCGAGCTCCATTCAGGCAAGGATTACTGCTGCAGTCATTAATATCTGTAGATAACAAGCCCCCAATAAACAAGGCCAGGCAGTGTCAAAGAGCTCAACGTTCCATTATTTTTCATTAACCTCATTTACGTTATTTTTTTTGGCCAACAACTCCTTAACAATACCGTAGTATGAAACCGTGCAGCAACTGTAGTAACATTTCTTATTCTTGAGCATGACTTACCTGTTCCACAGGTGACACCAGTGTATCCAGCTTGGCACAGACAAAAGAAGGCGTTAACACCCTCAAAGCAGACACCTCCATTAGTACAGGGGCTGCTAGCACATTCAATGGATTCTGTGGGAAATCAAAGTGATGTGGGGTCTTTCAGGTGGATTCCAAAGCCACGACTCAAATGGTTCTGAGGAAATTTCAAATGGCTCTGAGGAAACTAAATGTATGAAACTACAAACACTTTTTGGTTAATAAATCAACAATATTACAAGAAGTAGAGGTATTCTTCTCCCTCATACAGTTACTGCCCTTCTTTATGATCGCTAGGATAAAGATCCAATGGCAATATCTCAAATAGATCAACTATTTCACAATATAACAAACGAGTCTGTATGTCAGAGAGTTAGAAGTTCACTCTTCACCAGCACGGTCGCATTCTGCAACAAAGAATTCCAGTCAGGGAGATTTTGTATTTCACATGGGTCACAAGGGTGTTTTTCACCAACCACAAGGTAAAATTGAGGACTGTTGGAAATACATGGACGTTCTGCTTAATTTTGCCTTCGACCCCAAAAGGTATTATGACTGTGAATAAAAGTGTCAAGGGTTGGTTTCAAACTGTAAGCTTTAGAACTGGCTAAAGCCTTGAACTCAGATTATCCTCATCCCTTGATCCTTGGGTTCTGTTCAATTTACTTTCTTGATAAAACACCTCATTACACGTTTATTCCCTTTATCAAGCAGCTTGATGATTTGCCATTTTAATCTCACCAATATTACAGAGAGTCCCTGTGAAGCCTGGAGGGCAGCGACAGAAGAACCGATCGGTTGCATGGGTGCAGGTAGCTCCGTTGGCACATGGCCCGCTCTCACACTCATCAATGTCTATTATGGAGAAGGAACAAGGCCTTAAAATATGGCTGTTTTTTTTTTTTTCAAAATTACATTCCATTAACAGTTTTTAAGTTTAATAGCCCCACCTACAATTTGGAAAATATTTTTGTCTTTTCTTTGTTGGAACCAGGCAGAAAAAGTTCTCTCACAGCCAAACAGCTTTATCAGTACCTTATAAAAAGTTTACACTTCTTGTATAAAGGTTGTAAATTTCAGCAAAGATGAGCCTATAACTGACTATGATAAATTTGAAGAAATTGTTCATTTCAATTTTTGACACAATTTGTGCCAACTAACGTGAATACTGACTCTAAGATGTACATATGTACTTTGGGTGGGGAAAGAAGAAGGAAAAAAAACAAAATTATGCTGACTACCTCTCTTATGCAAATACCATACCAGAGAAAGGAAAGGTATGTAAAGCCACATCACTTCCCTTGCAAATTTTGAAAGGGAAGCAACAGATTAACAGTTGTTCTTGAATACAAGATGACAATCCACAATGTCAAAATTAAAGTAATTGAAAGTCAAGAAGCTCCCCACTGGTCCTGACAATTTACCTGTCTCGCAATTTACCCCCATCCAGCCTGGTGCACATTGACAAGTGTAGCCATTTGTGCTGTCCACGCAGGTTCCCCCATTGGTGCAGGGCTGACTGGCACACTCATTGTTTTCTGCACAGGACGAGACAATGTAACATCACAAACTGCACTTTCCAAATGGGCTTACCGCTTACGGCCTGAGCTCATAGTGCAGACAAGAATGACTGCTTAGCAAACTTATGCAGCGAGAGCCAGTCCCAATTGACATGAGCGATCGCAATCGGTTTTTGTTAAATGAACTATCTTATGAACTTGGTAAATTTGTTTGGTTAGCAATTCTATTAAATTTTTAGATATAAGCCTTTTAATATTTAAACAATAACATTCATTTATTACTGCAAAGAAACAACAATGGTTTCACCTATTTCGCAGTTGTTGCCGAGCCAACCAGTTGGGCACTGACAGAAATAAATGTTGTTCCCGTCTGAGCAGGTTCCACCATTTTGGCAGGGCTGGCTCCCGCATTCATCAAAATCTGAGAGGAAACAATATGAGAAACGTGAAAGCAAACTTCAACATAGAAAGAGTTGCTGCCATAGGATAAACATCTATCTCTTCCAATAAAAATTAGTTAAATTGGCTCTTTTGTCTGATGACCTCATCCTCAAAGCAAAACCAATGATTAAAGAAATGGTCTTAGATGATTCTGCCCAAGTTGATACACAATCACTTTTGGTATGAAGTAAATCGAATGACAGGTTCTTGGTAGCAGGTTGTAAATGTTTTAGTTTTGATGAAAAAAATGCAGACAGCCGTGTTTAATAGTCTGTATGAGTGCAATGGCAAATGGGGCACTGTAGCACTTTTGAAGGAGACTGCTGAGCTCTCTCTGGGAATGCATTACTTAGTGAGCTGGATAAAAGGCTAGTAAGTTAGGCAGCCTTCTTCCATTACCCTAACTACCAAGGTTTTAGTTATTGATGATGCTCAGTGTGAATGCCACTTCACTAATTCACTATACACTAACTGTATCCATTTTTCCTATGATCATGAAAGTGACATTCTTCTGTTGATTACTGTCAATATTCTGTTGCTTTGTAAAATATCTAGTTTTAAGCAAGGAACAGGTCACCGTAACTTACTGAATCTGCATCTATCTCCAGCAAAGCCCGGTGCACACGTGCAGGTGTAACCATTCACTCTATCAACGCAGGTGCCACCATTCTCGCAAGGGTTGCTAACACACTCGTTTATATCTGCACATCAATCAAGCCAAAAACTGACAATTAAGCAATGGTAAAATTACAAGGATCACTTATTAGAGAGTCAACTATGGCAGTATCAAATTGTATCTTGCTCTTTTTCTACTTAAGCAGTTTTAGAAGAACCAGTCAACTAGACTCTTCTGAAACGATGTGATCTCTCAGCTTCAGTGACAACAGTCTTCTGAGGATACAAAGAGTATGCTGTGCAAGACGCCAAGTCAGCTAATTCGGCAGTTCTAGGCCAAAATCATTCACCCCCTCCCCCATTGACAAAAACCATAAGCATTAAAAGTATGTACCGTTCTTGTGATGTACCCCCTGGCTGGTACTGTACCCCCCCCCATCCCCAACACTGGCAACTCGACTGGGCAGTTCCTGTCAGAACCACACAGCAAGCAGAATAGAGATCCAGCAAACTTTACAAGTTCATTGACTTGTTTACAGAGTTGTATGGTTCTCTCATTATTCCAAATCAGGCCTAGTTTAGTCTACTTGTATTAAGCATTATAACATTTGTAAGCAGAATGTTAGGACTACGAAAAATAGGAAAAACAGATGCCAATATTCTACTATACTTATGAGAGTACTAGAGTGTCAGGCATGGAGTATGCCAAACCAGTTTCATTAGAACGTTTAAAACAATTTGTTGCGCATGAAAACAATGCAATTCAAGTTTTTGTCACATCTCGGTCACTAACAAGGGAAATAATGGTGTACAGAGTCCCATTAATTTTTTTTTCTACAATGAGGTTATCCCAGAGAGGATTGGGATGTGTCCTAATGAAGTCTGCTATTAATCTGACAAACTGTGCTTGGAAAGTAGTATTAATTAAACTGTTGATTTCTTTCTCTGCAAGCTATGGCCTCATTGCTGATGGCTCTACTGCCTCTGATAAAAAGAACTGAATGGTCACAATGTAAATGCATGAAGTGCACCAAGGAGGTTAAAAGTCCGAGGTAGACAGCTGCCAGTCTACAATGTGAAAGCATCAAATGTCAAAGAACAGCAGGATTCATTTGGGAAGAGGCTACATCTTTGTAATGTTCCAGGGTAGGGTGAATGAAGGTCAACTAGCTTCTGCGACTTGATAACATCTCTTTCGATGCAATAGTCATGATTGGGAGGAATCAGCAGATGTGATGTATGCTATAAGGCTGCAACAAATCTTTGGTTCAGGAAAAAAAATAACCAGTCTCACCAATTCCACAGTTGGGGCCTGTGTATCCCATCAGGCACCGGCAGAAATAGGCATTAACACCATTAAAGCATGTGGCATTGTTGAAGCAAGGTCTACTGTCACATTCATCGACGTCTGTTAACAGAAATAAAAAGCATTTCATAATGTTATTCTACAGGAAATTTCACTTTTCATATGTTATCTCCAGGTGCAGTAAAGCTTGCCTCCTTTGGTGACCCATGGAATATTGCACCTAAGGAAACAGAGCACACCACTGATCATATCGGGAGACCCATTTTACTACACCACTCAAATGCAATCAATATTTGTGCAGACAATCAATTACAATCACCTGCCTGAACTCAATGAAGAGTTCATAATAAATTTCAGCTGAGTATATGACACAGTTTTTCCCTTGGAAAACCACATTAATAACTAGTGGATTCACCCAATCCTTGGGTATTGTCAGGGAGAGGGTAGAGCTCTATGAGGGTGGAGAGAGAGTGAAGAGGAAACACAAACCACCAACGATGGAAGAGATCGACAAAGAGGCACTTTTATAAGAAATTTCTTTTTCTCTTCAGTTTTTCCCATTTTTGACATGGGCTTGGGAAAGCTCTCCCCTGCCCCCTTTGCAACACCCATGGCCCAAGCAGAGAAACATACCTATTTCGCAGTTAGCACCTGTGTGGCCAGCAAAGCAGTTGCAGAAGTACTCATTCAAGCCATCAACACACATGCCATTGACGCAGGGATTGTTGGCACACTCATTGAAGTTGCTTTCGCAGTTGAAGCCGGTAAATCCGGGGGCGCACAGGCAGGTGTACGAGTTGATCCCATCCACACAGGTCCCTCCCTGGCGGCAAGGTAGGCTGCTGCATTCATCATTGTCTGCATTTCAATGAAAGCACAACCAAGACTGTTTCTCTTTGCACTACATTTTGGCACGCTACATTCTGTGGATGCTTAAGAGCTTTTCAAGTAATACTTTCACAACAGCACCTTCTTAGAATTATCTGAATTTTGATCTTCACCGGGAAATGAGGATCAAATTTCAAGACTTTGCTCGGGAATCACTTCAAGTCCTGAATTCTTTTCAAGACCAAATTATTAGCCGAAATTTTGCAAATATGTACATATTTCTTGCATGCCCGTGTAAATATTAAAAAAAAAAATAAAACATTCATATTTGTTGAGACCTTGATAACTAATTAAGTCTGATTTCTACCCTGCCATCTGACTTTTAGGTTTGTTTGAGGACTTTTGCAAACGACTAAAATGACAGTCATGCATCAGGTTACATACTTCAAGGAGTCTACTCACTGATTTCACAGTTAATGCCGCTGAATCCAGGCAAACACAAACAGACAAATCCAGCCCGTCTATCATCACAAGTGCCTCCATTTTGACACGGGTCATTAGTGCATTCATCAATGTCTGTCCAAGAAAAAATGGGTGGAAATTGCAAGCACTATTGAAAACATATGGTAAGTATAAAATTCACTACATACCATTCTTCTTGTTTTGTCTGATATGGCCAAAAAATAACCGTTTATCAAAGTCCAGAGACTTCAATTTGCAGTCCTAACTATCTTCGCCATTCCTTCTGGTCAAGAACCCGTCACATGGCCGGTCTTAAATAGTTGACAAAGTAACGGTTGGCTGTGTACAAACACAGTGCACCAATTTCCTTGTGTGGAATGTTTATGACTACACAGGAGAGAAACGTATTATGACATGGCTAGATGTTTGACAAAATAAAGTAAAAATGTTAAACAAAATCAATTTAAATTTATAACATTTAAAGTACGATTTGACTTTGTGACTTGAAAGGCATTTACATTTACCTTAAACTTTGGTTTATGAGAATGAATACTGATAATATCCAGTTCCTTTGGCTCCAGCATTATCAGCTCTACATTTCTAATCTAGTCTTAAACATTTAAAGCCGGCTAAGCAAAGCATATATATTCCCTTATTATTAAGTACACATAATTTGTTGCTCTGGCAACATGGCCTAAGTTTGTGACTGATAATATGGCAAAAAAAGGAAGGAACGATGGTCAATATATTCTTCATTATTTAGTCAAAACAAATCTCCTTTTTCATAGGTTTGACTCCAGTCATTCCCCAATTTCCAAAGGTTGTCTCATCACCACGGCTGAGAATCTCAAGACTGCAGCTTACCTGTCTCACAGTTCAATCCAGTGAAACCGGCCAGGCACGTGCATTCGTATCTGTTCTGCAGGTTGGCACACTGCCCGCTGTTCTGGCATGGATTGCTAGAACACTCATCGATATCTGGAAAAAAATTGTAAGTAGATCCAGTACAATGAGTGAAAACATTACCTCATTGCTGAAGGATGCACTGGGAACTCAGACGAAATGTAAGCGATTGATAATATTAGGGATTATAATCGTTTGTAAAACACAACATCCGGCTATAAACTGGTACTGAAGGTGCTATGACCATATTAAATAAAATGATAATACCCTAAGACCATGTTTGCCCACATTTTCATATTTGTTAGAAACAAGAATATTACTCTTATATTCTCCAATGTGGAATTAAATATTTAGAAGTAACCTCTCCCTTCCCAAAACAGTGTTTTGAGTAAAATGAAATAAAACAAACAAAACATAAACAGCATGCAGTGAGAATGCCACCAATATGGCAGACAATTGCTGGTTTTGAGCTATAAGTATGGCAAGTAATTTCATCCTTTGATGCTGGACAATATTTAGCTGTCTCTACAAAAAGTAACCTTCACTCTTTATCTTAATCTTTATTCTGCCCTTAAATGCTGCATAATTTCAGGCAATGTACATAATCCAATAAATAAAACTACTTTGGCCTTTTTGGCCACCAATATTAATCAGTTTACATCCAGGTCCATCTTCACAGGTACCCATTTATATACCTGTTGGACAGAGGAAAGTGTGGGTAAAGTGTCTTGTCCACAAATCACAACCTGCAACCACCTGTGTGCTAGATTCGAACCACCCCCCCCCCCCGACCATGTGGCAGATTCTCACCTCTTTCGCAGTTGTTCCCTTCCCATCCCGGCACGCAGGCACAACTGAAGCCGTTCAGCATGTCCGTACATGTTCCACCATTCAAGCAAGGAATACTGCTGCAATCGTTCAAGTCTGACATAGAAAGTAAACAAGAAAAGAAATATAGTAGACAGAGGTCACTATTGAAATTCTAGCACAGTAAGTCTAAACTTAAACCTACGCTTACAAGGGCAGATCCAAGAAAGACTGATTTTTTTTTAGAAGGGGGGCAAGGATGGTTTTCAGGAGGAGGGCCAACATTTGAGGGGTAAATTACTGCACGTAATCACGATGGCCTTTCTAAAGAGTGGGCCAGCATTTTAAAGCTTTTTACATCTTCCTTACATTTTGTGACAACGAGGGAAATGAAGCAGTCTGGCATATCGATTCCTTGGAGGAAGTTAGCTTGCCAGAGTTTACTTCCCACTGCACGCCAATGGAAAACTGCCCCAAAAATGGATTTTTCTTGCATCTTTTGTCACTGTATACATAATTCTCACAATATATCGTAGTTTTTAAAGGAGCACAAATGCTATACAAGATACAAGATGCTATACTTTCAGAAAATAACCAATAAAATGAAATTCTTAATCATTTAGGCTTGCGAATTTCATGACAAATGTCACATTTTCCATCAAAAGCGGGCTCATTTCCTGTATGAAATCCTGTTTTGCATGCAACTCCTATTAACTTTAACTGGTCGTATCATTTAACAGCACCACTGTACGGCTTAATTTCAGAAATTGTTTCTTCTGCAAGCCTTTGGCTAGCTAATAATCTAAGAATCATTGTGGTTGGTTCAGGAAAACACTCACGTTTCTTTCTTTTAAAAGAAATACCCATCTAAAGTTGGCGCTACTTGTCAGTGGTTCGGCTGGCAATGACTAGTCTTTTCATGTGAATTATCAATACTATCCCATGGGTGCTCATGCACGCGGGTGCACACAAAAGTACTGTTTTGGGAAAGACATGGTCCCACTTGCCCCTCCCCCCTCCACATTCCCCCTGGGTTAATTAATGTTCCCTCACCAGTTTCACAGTTGGGTCCTGTCCAACCCTGCAGGCAGTCACACCGGTACATGTTGATGAGGTCGAAGCACATGCCACCGTTCTGGCAGGGGTTGCTAGCACACTCATTGACGTTGACAGTGCAGTGCACGCCTTCCCAGCCCGAAGCACACATGCAAGTGTAGGAATTATCCCCGTCAACGCAGGTGGCGCCGTTCTGGCATGGGAAGGAGCGACATTCGTCTATGGCTGTTGGGAAGAGACGATTTCATTTTTATCCTAATTTGAGCTGTAAATGCGTACCTCAAGAATAGATGTTGCATTGGCATAGCAAGTTCATTTTCTTGGGGGGGGGAATAGGAGGTGGGTAAAAAAGGGAGATAGATAGAAATAATGCTGAAAAAACATCCATTTGGCAAGGAAGACAGATTTTTTTACCTGTCATTTGACCTCTTTGAAATCCAAAAAGGAGACTGCTTAAGGCATACAGTACTGGACAATAGGCAGCACTCTCAATGGGAACACTTAATAGTGACATTCAACCCTACCAAAGGGCTTATGAGAAACGACAATTGTGAAAAAAAGCAGTCATAAAAGGGCCTCTAATGAGAAAACACTGCAGGGTGAACAGGGTACCTGGACACTATGCCACTGCATCTTGACAGTGCAGCTGCAACACTTGTGAATTCTTAAAACTGAGCAGTTTTTCAAAACAAGTTATTTCACGACATGTACCTAAAGGAGCACAAATCTGAAAATATTTGTGTTAAAAGCACTGAACTCTTTGAACACAATAATATCGGCACAGACAACTGTACTAAATTCCATTATGTTTTTCCAGATAAAAGTTAACATATTTGGATTATCTTAATTGAAAAGTTACACAACTCTGAAGCTCACAAATGCCTGAATATCAAGACTATTTTGAAAAGCTGGTAACATCCAATTTCTTAGAACTTTCACAGGTGTTTGAAGCTGGGGATGGGGAAGAGGGCAGGAGGGTGGGGGGTGGACTAGGAAGGCAGGAAGGGAGGAGACATCACATACCTTGTTCACAACGGTCGCCCTCCCAGCCATTGAAACAGAAACAATTATATCTGTTGTCACCGTCGGTGCACATGCCATTCACACATGGATTGCTGCCACACTCATCATTGTCTGTACAATATTTCAAAGAAAAACAAGACAACATACAACATGAAAAGGTCTGTCATTTGACGGACTTCAAAACTTACAGAGTACAAAAATCATTCGGCCTACACTCTCAGAGGTAAAAGAAAAAACGATAATGGGAGTTTCGACGATAGGCACATCAACTTTTCTTTGCAAGCTGAATGTGGATTCTAACATTTCAGGTAACATTTAGTGCACAAGTGCTGAGGCTCTGGAGCTCAAATTAATGGTGAGGCTTGAATGCTACATGAAAAACCAGACTCGACTTGTCAGTACTAAAACCATTTGACTTTCCACAAATGACAACCGTCCATGGTAATCAAATGCCATCCCACAGGAAGAATTGAAGGCACAGCGAGGAAGCACTCAACTTTGCTTGTCAGTCTGTGATATCATAGGCCTACATCATGAGACAGCTGGTTGACCAAAGTGACCAGTATCAAGGCAGGTGCCATTGAGAAATAACTCAGGTTTATAACAGAGCAGCTAATCATTCTAGTGCCCTGTTTGTCTGCTCTCAGTGCGAGTAGTCCCATGGAAAACCGTTGTATCTATTTTTTTACCAGACAGAATTCTATCCCTGCTCATCTGTGTATTAAAAATAGAAAATCTTTCCAAATAGCTCCACCACACATAAAAACCTCAATTTGGCACTGTTTAGACCACAATAAAATGTTTTACTTTTTTCTCACTCGACACAATGAACCATTGTTTTATCAAATTACTTCATTGGCTCATTCATATCAAGGAAGAGTGAAGATGCTGAAAATACTATACTCACTGATCTCACAGTGGAAGCCACTGAAACCAGGCCTGCAGTTACACATATATCCATTCACCTGATCCACACAGGAACCACTGTTCTGGCATGGTGCACTGCTGCATTCATTAATATCTGACAATTGGGGGGAAAATAAAACCAATAAGCATGGCGGGCCCCAAATGGACTTCAAACGAGAAAAGAGACTGTGTGTCACTTGAAATAAATTTAGATCCGCTAGGACTCCTGTGAACTTTGTGGCCAGTCATGAGGCTGCCTTTGCCCCTTTGTGTCCACTTTTATGCTGTGACGAACAAAGAAATACAGAGTACCAAAGTGTGACATAATGTTGAACCAGGAAGTGTAGTGCAAATGAATGGAGTATGCTGGTTCACTCACTGGTTGTGTGCGTGATGTATTGACTTTGGTATGGTTCTTTATACACGCAACACAGAATTCATTAACTACAAGCTTTCTCACGATGAATGAACAGTGAATCCAATCATCTGTAACATACATGAGCAGTAAATGTTTCCTTTATTTATTTTGTTAAACAAAGCTTTGGGTGTATGTAAAATCCTACTGAAATTGGAGGATTGAGGACTGTTAGGGATAATATCAATGTTTCAGTTTTCTACCACCCTTGGAGCCATTGGAACATTTCAACAGCGGAATTATTCATGAACTCATGTAACTACTTGCAACACGGCTTTGTTATGAGGATACGTCCAAGGGAAATGTAATTTTAAAAGTTCTATTGCATCGCTCTAAAGATCAAGGTAGGAATTCTAAAAGGAAAATTGCTCTCATTGAAAGAAACCTCAAGCCATTCCTTCAATTATATCTTCCTTACTTGTTTGACAGCGAGGACCTGTGAAGCCAGACAGACAGGTACACCTGTAGCCATTGGGAAAATCGCTGCAAGCTGCACCATTGGCACATGGATTGCTCTGACACTCGTCGATGTCTGTCACACAGAAAGATTTGAGGACATCAGATACAAAACATTTGCCTCTACACCTGAAGTAGTAGGATAACAAACCTAGAGCTACGGAAAACTTGTCAATTATGGTTTTTGGTTTGGAGCTGGAAAAACAAATAGCTCAGGTGCTTGACTGATCTGCATATGACTTCATAAAGGTTAAAATATTATTTAAATACTCTGTGGAAGTAAGTAAAAAACAAACTGTATGTAACACCAGCACATGGTAAGGTTCCTTTGTTCCATTTGAGTTAAAATGTTAACAAGGGCACACTCAGAACAAAATTTGAGGGGAACAAGATTGTTTTGAGGGCATAAGAAAATTGGACATCTCTTCTGGGGATAAACATGGAAGATTTTTCACCAATGTTCTGAAGGTCAAAAAACGAAAAATCCTCAGTGACATTTTTTAAGTAATTCACTTCAGGGTTAATCTAAGTCAATAAACATAGGACTGAAGTACCTATTTCGCAGTTAGTTCCTGTGAATCCACTCTGACACTGGCAGTCATAGCCGTTGATTTGATCAATGCATATCCCGCCATTGCTGCATAGGTTGTTGAGACATTCATCAATATCTGGGTGGGCAAACACAGGCCAGACTCAAACCCGTGAGTGGCTTTCTTCAACAGGAAAAAAGAGGGAACTCGGCAACCTGACAACAACAAACTTTGGGACCAATGCAGCACGTGTGAGCACTTTTCTGTATACATTCAATGTGGGTAAGACAAACGTTATTCTGCAAACCAATGCAGTCTTTGTGTAAGAAGAAACTTACCTCAATACCTTGTACATTTTTTTCCTTTTCGATCTCCAACTTCAGCTATTTTTCACGGAACTTTCTCGATTGCTTCAAAATTAAATGCTACTACTTCTACCTCTCAATGGACTTACTTATTTGACAGCGGGGACCACTGAAACCATCCGCACACATGCAGGCAAAACTGTTTTCTCCATCAATGCAGGTCGCTCCATTACTACAGGGGTCACCCAAGCAGTCATTAATATCTGGGGAAATTCACAAAAAGTCATCATTAATTACCTAATTCTGCTTCTTTGACCATGTAAAAGAACGATGGTGCCCCTGTAGAAGTTGGTTAAGTAGCAACTACATGCAGTGTAGCCAGCATACAATATTAGCTACAGGATTACATGATTACAGGGAAATTAATTGTCAACATTTTTTCATGAACTGAAACACAAGTGCTACATGTATCATGTCAAAACTAAGGTAATGAGTCACATGCAGCACATGGATACGCGCATGCATAGTACACTGATGTACAAAAGAATTCTTTCAGTTTCCACGAACTGAGATGGAAGCATGTAGAAAAAAAACACCATTCCAAGAAAAAAAGCTTTGAAATTGATGCAAACATCTTAAATATTAAAACTGAAATTCTTTCAACTTCAAAAATTTAAGATAAATTCCAGTTTAAGAAAAAAATGGAAACCAAAATGACTTGGTTACTGAGAATGCAGTACACTAGGGTATGGTGACTATCAGTTTGTGGTGTTAGCAAGGGAGTGAAATCTGCAAGGTCTTCTCTTGGGAACCTGCTGCATAGTGGCAATGGTGTTCTGAAATGACCAACCTTTTCTCTTTGGTTCCACATCAGATTTCATTGCCTGCGAAGAGCAGCTGGGATTCTAACAGAGTTTAATTGTCAAATTTCCATTCTTTCCAAGGTTGACATATTTTAACTCTACATTCTTTCAATATTCAGTAGACAATTTCGTTAACAGATGAAACATGAGAGCCCAATTATAGGTCTAGAAGAGTAAAATTTTAAGAGCAAAGATTGGAATGAGAAGCTTGAACACAAGGCCATTAGCTCCAACTTTTAGTGAAAATGTAATGTTGAGATACACAAAAAAGATCTGATTGTTCGTACTTATCTCGCACTGGTTACCAGTGAAACCGGGTCGGCAGGTGCAACTATAGTTATTGACGAGGTCATTACAGGTACCAGCGTTCTCACATGGGTTGGAAGCACAATCATTGATGTCTGGAATTGGCAGAAGAAAATCACATTCACATATCCCAAAGTCGTAGCATTACTCCACTATCAATTTAGCTCAAGAACAGTAAGCTATCTGGGCTCCAGGTTCTGGTTATGGCTAGGAACCATTCATCCTAAGAGCAATAAGCGGATTCAGAGGAGAGGAGACTGCCTTTCCGATCGGCTTATTTTTATGCTGAAATGGTTCAAATTTTTGTTTGGCTACAGTTCCATTTGTTGGTTTCCCCCTTCCCCCTCCCCCCGCCCCCGAAAAAATGTTGGGTGTCTCCCTTTTTTTTTTTTTACTTTATCTTCACTGTAGTTGACTTTTCTACAGCCAGAGCAAAACCAGTTCCCATCGGTTTTCTTGCAAGATTGGAAGCTGAATGGAAAAGGTGTCAGAAACTGTGTTGGTTGTCATGAAGGGAATCTTGGGGAATGCACGGGCACTCACTTTCGTCACAGTTCGGGCCAGTGTATCCCTGGCGACACACACACTGATACATATTGATGAGATCTAGACATGTTCCTCCATTTCTGCATGGTGCACTTGTGCACTCCTCAAAGTCTGGAAACAAATGATATTTATCATTTCAATCAATCAAATATGGCAAAAACCGCAAGTCTTGTGCAAATTACTCACATCATGCCAGTGCACGTACCTTCCGAATTAATTTTTTTGAGGGTGGCTGTTGAAGATGGGGCCATGAGAGGTGGGTTGGCAGCAAGCCGCTCCCCCCCCCCATCGGAAAAACCACAAACACAAAACTATCTGTTGTTTTTATCATGTGCTACTACTGCTACTACCCCCCCTAAAACTGGGGGTGTCTGTTCAGGACATAGTCAGTCTAATTTTTCTGACCTCATATGGATTTTTGTCTTACTTCCTGCTGGACATTTAGCAGCTCTTTGCTCAGAGCATGGCACATTATCAATGCCCAATGTACATCTCCGCATTCTAACAGTTGTCAGCTGACATGTTGCTTAATGTCTGTCACTACCAGGAATGGATTGACTGGAAGGAAACCTGATCACTTTATCACTATTTTTATCAAATCTGACACAGTATTTATGAGGCAAGAAACAAAATGCTTCAACAGATATTAGCACAGCCAACACAGTGAGAAATAGCAATAAGTAGACATACATATCAATACACACAAAAGAGTTTCGCTGTTTGAAACAAATCGATATATACTCTTGACCTATCAAGTTTTAACAGCAAGCACAAACATGTATGACCAACATGGATGTCAATTCTACAAGCTATCTGACTGAAATCAATTTTGTAACGCTTCCACTCAACACAAAGTTTACACAAAGCAATCCAATGGGAAAATGGGTTGTGCTGAAGTGAATGGTAGCAACCTAAACACTGTCAATGCAAGTTTCATTACAGACTTACTGACTTGACAGGTGTCCCCTGTCCAGCCCATTGGGCACATACACTCAAACGCATTCACCCTGTCGGTACAAGTTCCTCTGTTGTCACATGGGTTGGAGCTGCACTCATCAATGTCTTTGCAAAAAGCATGAACCAAACCAAATGTCAGAAATATCACTCACAGGAAAAGCTTAAACCTGGGGGGATGAATGCTTTACAATAAAGGGTGTCATAATGGATTTACACCTCATGCATGACTGTGAACTTAAGTGCCTCAACCTATCAATACAGTGCATTTCAAGTTTTTATATGGCTTCTTTCTAATATTTTCCCTTTGCTTTCCATTTTTGAACATTAGAAAACTAAAAACTGCAACATGCTTTACTTCTCATCATCTAAAGGTGGAGTGTGATCAAATGGATTACAAGTGGCCAAAAAGTGGAATTCCTCATGATATATGGTCCCTGATCATAATGGGCCCTTTCATGACTAGCAGAACTAGAAAGTATAGTGCTGCTCCAGGCCACCCCATCACATTTCTTTCATGACCATGTGCATCTTTAACTTAAGGGCTGTACTATAAATTAAGAGTCCAATGTGTTCTGTGTCCATGTCACATCTGACATATGATTTTGTAAGGTCAGAACACATTCTCTAATTTGCAAGAGTGATCAATTAATACACATTACCTGCCAAACAAGTTTGAAACCAATTTCAGTGATATATCAGTAAAATTACACAGGTCAGGTATAACAGGGGCACAAAAATGTCACACTTTTAGACCCCGAATTTATAGAATGACCCTTCAGCTATGGACATGTCTTGCATCGATATCCTTCTTGATTTGAATAGGCTACATTCATATTGGAATGCTATACACAAGCTTTCCACATTTTCAAACAGTCACTCATGACTGGCAGCATTAGGAAGATTGGCGTTGCTCCAAGCTGAGTATCAGTGAGTGAGTCAAACTTTAGCTGATCAAACATCTAGCATCCTTCTTGATATGAATGGGCCACACTCACAGCAGAACACTTATACTCAAGCTTTCCGAGTTTTGAAACAGCTGCTCATGGTGAGCAACGCTACATATTCAAGGTCCTATCCCAAATGAAGAATGTTTTTTCTATACCGGTGCCACAACGAGACCCGTTAAAGCCAGGCAAGCATGAGCAGGTGTAGCTGTTGAAGCGATCGATGCATATACCGGCATTCAGACATGGGTTGGGGACACAATCATTGATATCTGTCAGAAAATGGGGGAAATACATGAAAGACCTTAAATCACAATCCTAACGAGGGTGTCAGTTTCAGATTCAGCACGTAACAAACAAGGGAAGAAGCCAACACTTACAAAAGAGGGGGCATTTTAACTGTTTGTGCTGAGTGTACATCTATTAAAATTTGTACATAAATTATCTGGGACTGTTACAAACTGTAGGACACATTCCAAAGGTACCTCAAATAAATATCAAGCTGTAGGTAACCTCATTTTGAAACAAAACTGTTGCAGACTAATTCAGACATTTATCTTTTTCCAATCAATTTCTTCACACATGGTTCATATAAATTAACAGAGATGAACCTGTAGGTGAGACAAGATTTTTCCATGCATTAGGTAATTAATACGTCCATTCCCGGCACACAGGTTCACAAATAGCAAATGTTTGTCTTGCCTGTAAAACATCTTATGGTCACAGTGATTTTAAACAGGGAATATGACCTGTAAGCATTTACTTGTTAAGTGAAAATGATCAACAGCAAGTAATACAATGTCACGCAATAACTTTTTTTGCTTCTTGTCATGCCAGTGTATATGTTTTTATCGACCTACTCTGACGACTTGGTGCAAGCAGTCATCAAAGTTCAATATAATCCACCTTTGCTGACCGTCAGTGGCAAACAACATTTCCATGTAGACCTATTAAAGTGCGCATCATTGGGGACTATCATACAAACATAACATGGTTTGAGGTTGGACAGTCAATCTTACCTCCCCTCAGTATTGGGAGTTGACGAACTAGTTTCCGAGGCAAAAAATCAAAATAAACCATGTTATCTTTGTTTTACTAAAACTCATATATATTTTCGTTAATAACCTCTGAAAATAAAAACCATCATCATTAATTTTTTTCCACGAACTTTTATTTTGTTCCTAAGGTCGAAACACAAGCACTTCATCAGTTCAGCATCGCTTAGCTGAGGAAAATGCAGATTGTCTTTTACGTGTGTTGCCATCTTTTCATATGAGCTGCATAGCGTTGCTAGGCTGGTGCCACCATACCATGAGTGCACAGTTCCTGGATTTTCTGCTTCTTTAACTGTCACCAGGGTGAACCGGGCAACAGTTAAAAATGTATGCATATTTACTCCTTGCATGAACGATCACATGTGCGCTTGGCAAAGAGTAAAAATAGCAGCTGGCACGAGACCAATCCACCAATGAGAGTTCGGCGATCTGTCATGAATATGTATCGGGTATAGTCATCAGCAATCAGTGATGCTCTCTGCATTTGTTTACATCGATATGGAAACTAGGCTTTATGAGTGACTCAAGAGATTGCTAGCTCCTTTTCCTATTGAGATTGAGCTTCAACATACGGCATGAACAATGATGACTGACAACAATTTGGGGGAAAATACTCATCAAACTCACCGCGTTCACACATGTCTCCTTCCCAACCAGCTGTACAAGTACAGCTGTAACCATCGACTAGATCCGTGCATGTCCCACCATTCCTGCAAGGTGCACTGCCACACTCGTTGAAATCTAAGACAGGAGGAGAAAAGCTTTTTAGGAACATGACTGTTTGAAAATGTACTACTTTACAAAAACACCAGACCTCTTGAGTTGAATTTTAATGTTCTACCATCCATGCCAGTGGCATAAATCTGTGCCGAGGACTGGGGGATGGGGTGAATAAGATAATCTGCACAACATGATGCTAGAGGGTACTTTCATGATAGAAATGTACATATTACATCAAAATGATAGATTTAAAAGCTTTTGAAATGTTTGTTCCTTTTAAAAATACTTGTTAATTTTGTTAAGAAGTTCAAAAATTAACTAGGCGTTAGTGTGGAAACCAGCGCAGGACCCAACATACGTTCATATACGTATTCCATTCATCTGCACTAAACTTCTAGTTCAAATCACGTCATGCTTTGGAACTCTATAGCTGCCCAGACCCTATTTATGTAGGCTACAAAGACTATTGAAAATACTGAGGACTGTATCACTGGGTACCTTCCACATGGAGGATTTGAGGATCCTCATAAATGGATTTATAGGTCATAAACATACTTTTAAAAGGACTTAGGGTTTACAATATACCAACCAATTTGGCAGTGGTCTCCAACATAACCAGCAGGGCATGAACAGACGTACATATTCAGTTGATCAACACACGTAGCATTATTTAGAC
Source organism: Acanthaster planci (assembly GCF_001949145.1). The sequence goes on from NW_019091432.1 coordinate 1,508,971, forward strand.
AAGGTGAACTGGAACACTCATCAATATCTGTGGAAAATTGTCAGCAGGTACAAAACTGAAAACAGTGTAAGTCTTTAAAAGTAATTAAAAGACCCATTTCAGAGATTGTACCTCTACACTGGCTGAAAAGTCACACAGTGTTTGCTACTTCTCCATGTTTAATATGCACTCCAAAAAAAAAGACAGTGGCATGGCAGGCTAGAATTTTCTTAGAAGTTCTACATGCATAACAATTAAAGCACTGTACCCTAAGCAAAAAAGTTCTGCAGTTGTTTGCAGGTGGATTAATTTGGCTTATTGATACTTTTATAGCTAGTACATTGTGCAACTTTTTGAAACCCTTTAAGATGTAGGCAAGACCATGTTAATTTGGGGGACAATCAAGAGAAATGTATGCAAAGTATAAATTGTTTACAATTAAAAGAGAAATGTATTCAAATTTTCTTTTGGTTCTGCTTGGATACGTTGTTTCTTGTTTGCAGGATCTATGGAGAGGTATCATATGAAATAAAGTGTTCAATGCTTTAATTAAATTAAGGTGCAGAAAAAATACCTTCCCTTGGTGAATCATCAAGCATTCCCGAGAATTCCTCTTGTTTTTGTTACCATTTTATCTGAGTGACAGGGGCTCATTTTGGGGATATAGACAAAAGTCACCTCTTTTGTCTTCTCAGTTGTAGTCTGAACATGAGAATGTTGTAGCAAGACCATTTCAAAGTATGGGATCAGTCCATTTCCAGACGAGGGGGGGTATTCTGTACTTACTGATGTCACAATTTTTGCCACTCCATCCTGCAACACAGCGGCAGAAATAATCATTGACTCTGTCCTCACACGTGGCGCCATTCTGACAACGATTTGTGATACAGTCATCATCATCTGTCATTGGTGAAAACAAAATTGAAATGGCAGAATTAATCAAATTAATAGCCAAACTTTGAACAAATAAGTAGCCAAAATGTGAACTTCACAAAGCAAAAGGAGGCATGGGATTAATGTCCAACAAAGTGTAAGATCATGACATTCAAAAGTGCACACTTGCATGAGCCATTTTTCGACACGGTTTTATGGATTTCATTGGTGAACATTTCACTTACTGATTTCACAGCGGTCACCACTGAAGCCAGGAACACAGGTGCAGGTGAAGAATCGTAGCATATCCGAGCATGCTCCATTATTCAGACATGGTGAACTGTAGCAATCATCACCATCTAGAGTAGGTGAGAATGTATATGGTACATGTATTGAATTTGACGAGGTAGATTGTCAATTTTTTCCACATTACTCCAGAACTAGCTTCATCTTTCTTAGCTACTATGGCAATATTTAATAAGCTCTATGTCCTGACGCCGTACTACAATGTTTACTGCAGTGCATCACGGGATACAATGGGGGTCATCAGTGCACACATTGCCATGCATACATTACTATGTTATAAGCATATGAGTGCATTTCAAAAAGACATTTTTTTGTTTTGTAACCATTGTTTAAAATCTTAAAACCATCAAGTTACCATGCACAATTAGAAACGGTAAGACTGTAACTGAAACTTTTATTCTGATTGAATGCCAACCACACCTGTGCCATTTCCCTTGCTAACGGCATACAACGGCCATGTAGACCACATGAAATGACTCCTTAATCTATCCCACCATGCACTGTGGTAAACCCTGATTCATCATCAGTTGGAATTTGAGCTATTGTTTTTAGAATGCATCTCAGCTTTACAAACAAAAGAATACAAACTTGCACTTGTGAACCATATCAATTACTGATCTGGATATTTACTCACCAGCACTGTACTCTACACGGAACCCTGGTCTCCCTATGTTAACATCTGTGGTTAACAGGAGCCAGACCACACCGGAATCATACGTTAAGGTCCGAGGAACACTGGTTTGATTCCCTGTCAGTGATTCGTTTGCTTGGTTTATATCAGCAATGTAGCCAACTCCAATATCCAAGTAGTCCTTGGGGGCCTCCAAGCTCACATTGGTGAGCGTTATTTCGATGCGGTTGGCTCCGTGGGGCCGTATCTGGTAAACACAATTCAGATTGTCCCCATAGTTGCTTGGGTAGTTGGGGCTGGTGATGATGCCCGTAAAAGCAGAATAAGAGGCCCCACAGGCAGCAGCTATTGGGAATGACAAAAAAAAATTCAATTTTAGGGATGCTTTATTTGTTTTGATCATTTAGTTTGTCCCAAAAGTCATTAAACAAAGAGTTTGTACACAGTTAATCACTGAAGCAAGTCTTATTTGTTTCCTGTGATGTTCATAAGTACAGATAATTTATATCTCTGCTTAAAATAAAAATGCTATCAGGGCAAATTATTGATTTTTTGACTGAACTTATTCAGCTACAGTTAGCTGCAGTTGAAAACCAACCAACTTTGGGTGACAAGTCACTTTTGGTTGTAATTGTATTGGTTGTGTTTGGTTGTAATCCATCTTTGAAATAGTCACTTTTGGTTGTTTGCCTGGGTGATTCGTAGTCTTTTTTATCACAAAATTTTGTATAAGACAAGCCAATTTACCTGTGCTAACCTAGTACAGGGCATTCTTAAAAATTACATTTGTTCATAATAGCCACAGTTTATGCGTAACAACCCTAAGGCATTAAAAATGATTTAAACTTGACACTTTCAAAACAAACCCTTTTTCTTTTGAGACCAATTCTGCAAGGATCAACATGTTATTCCCTGAAACTATAAAAGGCTCATTCAGAGCTAAATGTCAGTACTAAGCCAGAGATTTCAAATACTATCCTAATACATGTAAAGCCTTAGATGAGAACTGACTCCCCATTCATTGTTGTCAATAATTTTACAGGTGTGCATACTCCTTTTAATGACACATCTTCTGCAGTAGGCCTATCAAAATCTGACTTTTCCATTCTCAACTTCAGTCCGTTTTTTCACATTCTTCTCAACTTCAGTCTATTTTTTTCACATCCAGCCTCAGTTTTTGCTAGAGCTTATTTCACAATAACATGATGAACGCAGAAATGTACAAAATGACTGTACAAAAAATCTGTCGATTCTAGCCAGGCAAAGTGCAACACATTCCACAAGTAGACGCACTGTGCTAGAACCAAGCCGAAGGTGAACATTTTCTTTGCCAGATCATGCCAGGATTTGGCCAGTCTTCACACCTCACTTTGTGACTGGAAATTGCTGAATTCAACAGCCAGCTGGTACCCGTGGCTAGTTGGACATTTCCATGATTCTGGGTTATGTTTTGTTACATCGACAATCATCTGTTGAGTATGTGGGGTCCATCAAAGTGATGGAAACTGTTCAAGTGTCTTATTTGACATTTTTTCCTCCCCAGTATTCCTGACAAAAACAGTGTGTTGTCTTGTAGGCCGAACTAGTGATAAGGAGATTTCCTGTAAACTCTCTGGTCGTTGAACACCAAATTCAAGAAGTGTGACATTTTAAATTGATTCACAGATTTCTTGGAATACCAGCACATGTAAGTCTCTGCATTTAATATCCTGGATAAGAATAATAAGGAATGGTGTGTTATGTTCTCAGCTGTTCGCTTAATTAATCTCAGAAATTGATGCCAACATTGGCAAAAGTAGTGCAGCATTCATATTTTAAACAACTACCATAACAACCAATGTTACATATAAAATATAAGTTATTTTGGGGGACCTGTATACCCCATTAATTAATGTGTCCAATTGATACAAAACACATAACCCAACATCAAAGAAAGACCCATTTATGGGGTAAGGTTGAAGAAAAATCTTGATGCTTACATGTACTTTGCACATCACAATTCACTCCTTCATAACCAACAGGACACACGCAGGTATAGTAGCCGTAGTCACCATCAGAGCATGAGCCATTGACGCAAGGGGAACTTGCACATTCTGTGGACACAACAAAAACAAAGCAAAACAAAAATGAGACCAAGAAAATTAAACTTCAGTCACAAATTGACACTCACATATAATATATCTTGATGGAAAGTACTGGTGGCTGCACTCATCATGGGGTGCACTCAGCATGCGCTCCAACCTACGGTCACCAACAAATTAGAAACTAAATCTCCCAAAAGTTAACAAGTACATGTATCTGCAATGATTTTTCTCGGACACAATTTGTCTACAATTTCACACCCTTCCTCAGTGTGTAAAACTATTTTACATGTACATCTCCATGAGGTTAAATGCACTGAAAAATGCACTGTTTTAAACATTGCAATTTTTGTGCCTTCTTGGATAAATGAGGGGTTGTTGTCATTGTGACGTCATCCAGGGAAGACATGGTTCAGTGCACCTGTTAACCCAGACTTTATTCTTTGAAACATTTATGAAACAAAGTTTTGCATGCTTATTGCTCTGTATTTGCACAACAATAAATCACAAATAGAAAAAAATGTTTGGCAAAAACTTACACAATGGAGTAGCTTTTTGTGTACAAACCAAGGTACCATTAAGGGTTTTCTTCCTTGGGTGATGTCACAGTTTTGCTCATGAATAGGCCTATGGAAATATCCATTAGTACAAAAACCAAAAAGCCAACAAATAACCAAAATACAAAAATATAAAAGTGAAACAAAAAGGGATTTGGAGGCCTGTGTTGAAAAATGTTCCACTGCAGCTACCCTTTACAATTTCTAGAAGTTTTGATGGCTCCCTTCAAGATCTTAAAACTGACCCTCTAGGGTTACTTCTCCCTTTTTGGTACTCTTGAATTTGCCCCTTATTATTTTGGGATAACTACTGACTGCCTCCCAACCAATGTTACAGCTCTGACATATAATATAACGTAGCACTTGCTTTCAATGCCATATTTTTGTATCCATAATCAAGTTTGTGGAAGCACTGACCTTAGAATAATTTATGCTGAAATGCGTAAAAAGAAATTAAAAGGAAATGCTTCCCCAAAACCCACAGGTCAAATTTCATGGATAGCAGTTGAACCAGACAAATGTAACTAATAACTGTATTCATGTCTACACACAAGAGTAAGACTGAACAATCTAATTTAAACCCTCATTATCATTATACAATTGCATTGTGAAAGTGGGTGGAACAGGATTGCTTTTAGTCCCCGTCTGTTTTTAACTGTACAGAAACACCTGCATAGTCCTTCCAATAAGGTATATTAGTTCACACATTTTGGTTTACAAGATCAGTACACTGCACCCCCGGCAATGAGACCAGCGAAAAAGGAAAGAGGTAGAAATATTTAGTGATCGACCCACATCTCAGTCGCATTGTTCTAACTGTATTAATTTGATAGAGTTAAGAGTCCCATACACGAACATCGCTTGACACCTTGTACACAAACCTAAGTAGGGCCTAAATTCCACATCTTCCCTGCTAAATTTGGCATTATATACTTCAGGGAAAAATTAGTAATGTCCGTATGTCGAACTCTATGTACCTTGATTAACTGTCATTAGTATAAAATATACCGTGTTCATTGCCACAAAAATAACCCTTGGGCCATAAGAGCGCATTACAAGCAGTTGCTGAAAAAAAGACCGCTTCATTTTGAGTCATGGCAACGGCGTCCCCTTGGCAACCACACACAAGCCGTCAACACCCGGTGGCCTACGCTGTTGTTTCGTTTCTATTCTGGCCACATGTTAACGGGCATCAGATGTGAGTTAATTCTCGATTACTCGTATTCTTCACTGGTTTATCTGGAATTCAGCAAATATGAAATTTATTTCCTGACAGGCACTTTGCCATGTTCACGTCGAAACAAAAAATCTGTTGAAGGTATCGACTAGCCGTCATTAGACATAACATTACCTTTGGTAGTATAGTGTATGTAACTGCTTATGTCATTTTTCCCAATTCCCATGGTTTCATGAATTCATTAGTCTTGGGTTTTGGGTCAGATTTCAAATTTATCAAGCAGTTCAAGGCCGTGACAAAACAAATCGCAGATGCATAACAACGGCAGCACAGTATCATCTTACTTTCGGAGCCGTGAAGACAGACAAATGTGCATGCACCCGCTACTGAAATGCCTGCTACTGGCTTTACGCAAATTTTATTCCGGGTGGAATTTTACTGGAGTTTCAGTATAGAAAACAACCTCTCAGAAGTGTGTGTAGTGTACGTTTTCAATTTAAAATCTTCTTACAAATACACCGCTCAAAGCCTCTCGCAAAGGAACCAGTGTAAAAAAAATGGAGGGCTGGTTTAGAAATCGACCAAATTCCTCTCCACGTAAGGTAAAGCCTATCGGCTAACAGGTATTGTGCACATCCATCGATTCCTTTGGATGGGGGAAATGTGGATGATATTAAAAAGTCGGTCAGACGCAAACAACACAGCATAATTTTCAAGGACGCCGGTCAAAAATACAAATTTGTTCCTCGTCATGTATATATGGGTATATTATTTATGTCCTGTGTAGATTTCTGCTCTTTACAAAATCAGATGTGTTGTTTAAATTTTGGATGTCTTTGCTACGAATACATTTACAGCAATCAGCTGAGCAAAGGCTTTTCGGGGCGGGACAATTCAAAGTTTTGAAATTTAAACTTGCCTTGAACGTATTCCGACACTCCCAATACAAGAAAACAAAATGAAATGTGTTGTTTGAAAATCGCAAAATAAGTTTACTTGGACACTGTTTCCCTACGTTGCCCCTCCTCATTTTTAGCCGGGATCACACTCAACTGAAATGTACCCATTAGCCACGGAGACTGCTGATCTGCTTGAACAACTTGATAGATATTTCGCCAGAAACGAGTTCGATTTTTTTTTTCTAAGGCTAGTACATAGTTATACTAAAGCAACCACCCCCCATTAAAAAAATCCTAGCTCTGTAACTAACATGTCGGTCTACTTAAAGGTTTAGTGTCTTTAGCCTCCCCCCATGCTCTGGCAATGGCCCGGAGTATGTCTGTCGAGTCGGATCATGGCCATCTTGGTGGGTACGAAAATGTAATATCTAAGGTGAATATATGCTCCAGGAATTCAAGAGAACATGTTTTACCGTTAAGGGCGTCAGTCTTATGAATTAATAGGCTCAAGGTCGCCAAGTGAAACAGGAACGAGGCTACCAGGTAGCGGGAGGGGATTGGTTTGACAGCGTGAATCCTGTAAGGTGGCGATGGAGGTACTGCTCCAAATCTCAGTCTGTGATGGCCAGATATCCACGGTCCATTTCGGCGGGAGGAAAAGTCAACGGGGGCCATACTCTTTTCCCACAAAATGTGGGGTTGGAGTCGTTGTACGGTGGGCAGAATTATGAAGATCGATGTCTTGTCAAAATAAGTTTCTCAGAACGAGGAAAAACAGTTATACGCAGCAAACGAAACCAATTCGAAATGCAGCCGTTTTCAACTGGAAAATGAAGTGTTGTCTGCAGTTGTATTCTGTTTATTTCCCGTTCAGAGCTTGAGTGAGAGCCGCTCAGTGAAGCCTGACCGCTTTTCAATGATTTTAAAGTGAGTCGGTGTCGTGGATTTGCTCTTCGTGAAGTCCAAACGGAAGGCAACAAAACTATATCATTTTGCCATCTCTCCTTTCACAACATCCCACGCACTACATTCTCCTTACAAAACTCCTCGCATCTGTTGAAATCGCCTCCTCATCTTCCGGCGGCTCGTGTGAAATTCCATCAAACCCAAATCCTCCATTTTTGTCACAACGTAGTCCTGCATTGTGTTATGACGACATTTCAAGTTGAGCTCATGGTAAATATGCATCTTTCGTTACTTTTTCCCCTGCTTTCCAACGCTGCTGACCAGAGTATCGCCTGCACAAACTGGTTCGAGTCTTGGAATATGCTCCTCCCCGCTATCACTAATGTGAATCTGCGATACGGTGAGACGCTGCGTTACTCCAATACATCAACGCTTGATGCAATTAAGTGCGATGGGTCCAGTGGCTTTGTGTTAGTTCTGGCAATGGCCGATACACCGAGGTACACAAGTCTCACCTATTACGAACATGGCTGCGAATGGTTAATTTAACATCAGCCAATTTACCTCCCGCCAAAATAAATAACCATTTAGTTTCATGGGTGGTTTTCCTCAAAAGGCGGCAGCATCTTGTGCACACAGATATGCGGCATCATACCCCATTAGCAAGCACAGTGCCTGATGACAGCCTCCCGATGCCCGGCCTTGGCAAGAGAAAATATGATGATGGTGTACGGAAAGCAATACAATTGACAAAACGCCAAGAGTTTGCACAACCGGCTTCTGGGTTAGTAATAATCGGTTGGAATGAGTCAGGCTGCCGCCGGTAGGTCTGCGCACTGTTGCTGTCGACTGAGGGAACCGCCTTGTGCCTCAGCAACAGGCGGTAATTCACCATGGCAACCACGCCAACGGCAGGCGGCTGTGATACATCAATTCGTTTGTGGATGATACAATTTGTATATCACTGGCACCATCGGCAGTGCGTTGAGTTCATTAATGAACGAGTCGATCGTTGAGCATTGGAGTTTTACAAGGGTAGGCCTACCTTCTGGAAGGAGGTTATTGATGTTTTTAACATCGAAATTGGGGGTGATGTAGATGCATGGCGGGACATGCCATAACAAGTTGTTCGGCGCAAATCCTTAAGAATTTCGACTAAGGTGTACATCTTCGACAGAATCATGTAAGCCATGCTTAGAAAATCTGTGATTAAGGTAATCTGTAGCGTAGCAGGGACAAAGGGGCTTAAATCAGAGTGACGGGTCGCAATGGGATGGAGCTTTCTATAAACAAAAGCAAGCGCTAATCGAAGCAATTAAGTTGAGACCTGAAAATGGACTGTAAATGTAACGGCGGGACTATGAAAACAGACCCTACGCAACTACAAACTTGGATGGCATGGTCAAAATGGTCGATAAAAAGGTCGAATTGTTTGTTACAAACGCGTTCCTACATCTACCGTTGTCTTCCCAATGTCTGCATTGCCTTATTTTGTAACTGAACCCAAATGGGTACGGGCAGACCCAGACATTTCTTTCGGGGGGGGGGGTCAGCCCAGCAGATGTTTTCTTAATATCCATGATATGGACAGGTGGACAAATACGTAATGCATTACGTTGTTACTGATGTACAAGTAATAACCCTCGCGTGGTGCCACCTTTTTTTAATCAATATACTATAAATGTTATTTCACATATTCAGAGGGTGTTCACAGGTTTGGACTAGCTTTTTATACCCCGTTTACTGCCGAGGTTCGAACTTGAAGGTGCGGAGTAGAACAGCGAGGAGATGTGCTGTACAGCAAATGGTACTATAGGCGAAAAGCTATAACTCTATCCCCCTCCAAAATGACGTATTTTGAGTCAGAATTCCAGACTTGTTGTGAATGTGGGGAACTTCCCGACTGTACATCGGTAATGAGGTATAGAGTCAGACTTCTGCTTTTTCCAAAACGGCGAAATTTAGCCCCCCCCCCGTGTCGTGTGCAAACTTGACACATGGAATTTTGTTCCTTTTCCTTTTGTTAAGCACACAATGTCGAGGCCTCTGGAAAACCAAACAGTAAACCTCGCGGGCTTACAGACTCATATAATACAGACATATTTTCTCGGATTATTCAAACAACAAAACGCTCTGGGGCGCAACTTTGCAATCATTAAAAGGGACAGATCAAGGAATATTTCCAGGGTCGGTCAGGCCTCCAAGATTTTCTTATATCAGATTGTTGCGGACAGGCAGACACATTTTACTTGTAATTTATTACAATATTAGTAATGTACAAATAATAACCCTTGTAGGATGTCATCCTTTTTTATTACAACTCTGATTTTAATCATCTGTTTGGGGAGGATGTCGGGGAGAGGACCCAGGATAATCCATTCCCCTCCCCTCCGGATCCACGCTTGGTTCGCACGTTCGCACGGTCTCAAGCTCAATTAATTAAAGGCATATAGGTGGCAAGTTTTGCCGCGCCTCTTTGGCCTTGCGTAATAGTCACCTACCGCCCACGTGGTTTTCATTCATTAAAAAGGCATGACTACTTTACGGTCAAGGTTACACGTCATTGTTACATCGAAACTGGAACTTTTATCAAATGAAATCAGATGTCACAAAATTGAGATTAATTAATTTTTCTCCAAGCCCCTCCTTCATGGACGGCTCAAAATTACTCTAGGGTGTCGTGCCATCACAACGAGAATGACCCACATTTTGGGTGGAAGCAACCTTACGTCTTTGGATGTATATGATTAGATAAGTGAAAGCAGTGGATTTGTACGTGTCTTTTAGGCGTTTATTTATGACATTTTATTAATAATTGCGCTGGAATTCTTTCAGATTCAATTGATGTTTCCTCCTCCACTTCTCCAAATTCCAACCAGTGCAAACTCATTTAATTCAAGTAAATGTTCACTCCTTCCGAGTGTACCTGGGAACGGACACAAATTCTAGTGAAATTCACTGGATTGTGATTTCACTCGAGTTCAGACAAGAGTGGCAAATTGTTCGAACCCATTTCAGTCTAGATTGAAATCCATCTAGTCCCTAGGTCCCTACTCTTTATGCACCGCGGCCGTGAGTTTGGATGCCTCGCGCATCAGACACAGCTGAACCAAGTTCCAAGAAATTGCATGTGGCGTTTTTATAACAACTATTTGGAATATGTTTTACTCATGAAACAAGGCTTCCTTCTTATTTTCTCTACAAAAACTTTCAGCTCTACTAATACGTTTTGAAAAATAGTCCAACTAAGGCCGTGTCCGAAACGGGCTTCCAGAGCTACGGCTAGGTCTATTGTCTATGCGTCTCCATGCATTTCCAATGGAGTGACGACCTAGACCTAGCTCTAGACAAGAGATTCGGATGCAGCCGAAGATCTGCCATGGAACACAATGGAATCCTGCAGTGCAAACGGTGGTACCTATTGTCAATAGTTCTGTATTTGGTTCCGTACAAGTAAACATCTCACATGCCTAAACGTTGAAAAAAAAAACATGCTGCAAAGGTATCATACTGTAGAAACTTTTAGGCCAGATTGACCTTCTGTCTGTCCAGTCGAAAAGAAAACTCCAGTGGGTCGAAACTAACGTTTTCCGGTTCTTTAGTATCCAAAACGTATTCTTTTTGACCCGAGAAAAAAAGAAACCGAGTTGGGCTTGATTCAGATCGCACAATCTGGCCCACACGTTTTGAGAGTGCGCTTGTGAATTACATTGGACGATAAAAACCACCAAGTTGAAAACAGGAGCGGTTGTTAATTTAGAGGGGATGTTAGGGAGGGAAGCGGGACATATTTTAAAAAAGTAAAGTAAAATTGTCGGCACCTTCAAAACGTCTTGCATTTTGTAAATTCAGTCATCATGTTACTTTGGAACCTACCCAGCTACTTAAGGGCAAGGTACATGTGCGTAGCAGCAATAAAGCTTTTTCTGGACTAACCTTCAAGAGCAGATCCACTCAGGCACAAATTTTCAGGGGTAATTAAACTTTTCTTGGGAGGGGAGAGAATTTTTCATGTAACCTTTTATGGCCGTTCTTAGGGACGAGGCTGCATTTTGGGAATTTTTACCCACTTCTGGCAGGGTGAAAAAGACCAAAAGGAAAGAGTTCCGTACACGGACAGCGCTAATTTTCCTCTGAAACGTTATAACGCCCATCAGAAAGTGAAAACATATCCTTAAAAAAGTGAATTTAGCTAAGAATATGCCGAAGTATTTATTTGGAAAACATTTTTTTTCCAGATAAGTCCCATAGGTTGCACAGGGCCTCAAGTGTTGTCTGTATATGGAACTCTTTCCTAATTGCGGAAGCAATATCATCAGATTTTCAATCCTTTAATCAAGGACAATTTTTGACGTCCCCACCCCCTCGTACAAATGACGCATTTTCTGAAAACATGCCTGGTGAGTGAAAATTTCCCAATCTCCACCGCCACAAGGTGATGGATGCAAATTTTTTTTAATTAAAAACTGGTAAGTGAACGACTCTTTGTTTCATGTTTTACGATTTAGTCGAAATGTCTTTAAAATTACTGGCGCGAAATGCTACAGCGGCAAGGCGGTAAACAAAATAGGCCACACAACCTACCGTTAACAGCCAATGTTCCTCCTGTCAGTAAGGTGGCAACCGCAACCACAGTCAGCAATAATTGCTTCATCGTCCACCCCTGGAAGTATCAACTTCCCTCCGTGGAAAACTACGTCTATTTACTTTCTCGTATTAATAGGCCTACAATCCGCCGGGAAGTTATTTGATTTCCAAGATATTCCAAAAGCAACCTAATGGGAAGCTAAAATTCCACCAGGTGTGCGAGTGTGTGTGACCCGATCATGTAATTTACGGCGTCCTCGTTCCCTTACTCAACCGGTTTCTGCCTTCGTAACACCATCCCTGTGTACTTTCAAAACAAGCATATTTTAAATCCACACCCGTGTGCCCTGACGAAATTTATTAGCCTGGGCTATATGAGTAGATCATAAACCTCGTGCTCATTTCGAGCCGTTACCTCGACCCAAACGCTACCCACTCTCGACTCACTGCGTCGAGTGGCTTGAATAGGATACCGAGTGACTAGTCAAGCGTGTCTGGAAGAATAGTCCAGTTCCCAAGCCGGGCCTTTCCTGGCCTTTCACTGTTTGCCTGGCTTTGAAATATATGGCATGTGGTATGAAAAGACATATGAATAGGGATGAGATCATCGGGCGAGGCTTGCAATTTTTGTAAGGCTCATTCTGTTAATGGGCGCCGTGGTTCACAGTCGGTTCAAAGGGAAGTAGAAGAAGACCTCTGTGGTAAAAGTACCAAAAGAACCATTGACTTTAAAATTCGTTGGAACCAAACTCTCGTTAAAAGTTTCTAGATGTCCATCTGGCGATAGGTGACAACAAAACATTCCTCTTGCTGCAAACCAGAACTAAAACATTGGTGCCTTTTGTGATTATTTAGTCGGCTTGTGTTAGTTTTTTTTTCCGGAGCGCAAAATCTTTTCATGCATTGCATTGTCAACATTGTATTCCAAACGTAGCAAACCTAGCAGGTTTCAGCCACATTTCAATAAATGAAAAGGTCATAAAAGTCATGATTTCGTGACTACACAATCAGAGCACGATCGCCTATAAATGTGGGGGCTTTACAAGGATACATGGCCCAATATTCTATGGATTATGGGGGAATGGGGTTAACTCACCCCAAGCCGAGTACACGTACCCTCCTTATTTAGCCTCCCTTCCAATTCCCCAGCAAACCATACATTAGGAGGATGTCCCACGCCTCAAGATGATCAAATGTGTAAAAGAAAGATGAGTCAATGCCAGAAACTTTTAAACGCCTAGCTTGTCTTTACATCCTCCAGTCAATCGTACTAAAGCCTAAATTAAGTCTCTTTTCTTTCGCGGGGTTACATGTCATGTAATGTCGTGTTGTGTTATGATCCATCTCACTATATGTATTAAAACATAAGATTATCCATATTTTATTACGTCTAACACAATGTAACTGGGGACCTCTACCCGACAAGCAATGCCTAATATTTAGGGGTCTCCATCCATATAGACTATTGTCTTCCCAATTATCATATTATGTATCGTGTGGAAAATAAACTGAAGGTGATGCAAGCCTGTTTTTCTTTTTACTGAGCATGCCAAGTCGTCTTTTTATCCAGCATTTCGCGTAAAAAAAACAGGAATCGCAACGTGATTAAGTAGCAGAGAACCAATCTGTCACTGAAATTGAAACTCCAAGAGGCAGTGGGTCAGAAGTTTAAGTAAACATTGCGAAACCTCTCCTTAAAGCAACCGCTGAAACGAAAACCCACGCATCCTCCGTAGGACGTATTTGAGACAATCCGCGGGAACTGCATCTGATAGGGCCAATTGGATTCTCAACTTCATATCTAGCAGAACCTATATCCGGGATATGGTAATACTCTCGTGCTGTTTGCTACTAAATGGGTCAATTAACTCATCTCTTTACTGTACTTGTCATACCACAGCAAATAGTGAACGCGGTTATTAAAAGAGATTTATCAAGGATATTTTTAGTTGTTCTGGTTCAATAGATTACACTGAATAAACTTGAAATTGAAAAGTGCATTTACCGTGGTTTGTGCGAAAGGCTGTGAATTATTGGAACGTTGTGAACGGTTGGTCGCGCAGAACACTGAAGCAAAGAAAGTAACGTGTCATATACGATCGTGTTGGCTTCATAGGCCAGTCTACTCAGTCAGTTAGATAATCAGATGAGATCTGAGGCTTTTCATGGTGGGGGTAGCAAGTAAACTAGATATAGGTTTGCGGTAGCACCATGGATATATCTTCTTCTTTTTTTCTTTTCTTTTTTGAGTATGTAGGGTTCTGAAAAACGTTGAGTACCACCGGTTCTTCTCAGAACCCCGCATACTCAAAAAAGAGAAAATCCATGGTGCTACCGCAAACCTATCTAATTTACAGTTAGATGATATAAATGTCAAAAGCCAATTTCCCTCAATTCCAATGCTGGGCTTCAAGTTACAAACGTTGAGATTTTGATTACCCCGAAACGCTTTAATTTGATTCCGTTCTGTTTGGGGTTTTAGGATTTGGTTTAAAGTGTGGATCTATCACCAAGTTTTCCAGTATCTCCAATTAATCTTTTGGAAGAAGAAATGATTCCAAACAGGTAATCCTTTCCAAAACGGACGTTAAATTCTAACAGCAGCAGATATAGGCCTATATCGGGTTAACGGTTAACAAGTTAATTCGTAACTGACCAGCAACTCACCGATAAGCTTGAGGACTCATGACCGCTTTATTGTTTCTCTCTAAATTAAAACAAATCAACGCTCAAGCGACTGAGTGTACTAACGTCTATGGAAGTCACCTTAACGACCATGCGAGTAAATACCACTTTATTCCGATAAACCCTCGTGTTTCCACGGCAACGCATGTCCTAAACGCCGTTTTGAAGACTGATAAGTACCCTCTTCAGGGAAAGTGTTTGTGGATACCTTGGACGACAAGATGAAATGAGTAGGGCCTATTGTGGTTAGGAGTGCGACCACAGCGATCGAAGAAGGCGTGTGGGGGAATGCGATGCTTCGTGGGGATTACAAAGGGAAACAAGCGCGTATAGTATGGCATGAGGGGCCAACGAGCTGCAAAACACTATACAACACTCGAACCGAATACGATGGGGGAATGATGAATCTATCGAAAGGGACAACCTAGCTAGATCCTCGTGGCTACCTTGTCTTTGGACAAATTTGACATTGGTCTAAATTGAGATGGCAAGTAACATTTTAAGTTTTATGTACAGTTTATTTGTGTCAACAAATCGAGCAACATACGCATATCAGGTTTTGAATCATTTGGAATTGCACAAAAAATAGAACCCTACTTGCATTAGACAAAGAAATTGGTAACTTATCTCATATTTTGTACAATGTACATTAATGTAATATCTGTTACACCACACAAAGGCCTGAACTCAGCTGATGACCTCGTATGTTGATTGGTCAGGTACAAATGGTACCTGTACTTTCCCCACAAAAGAATAAATTACAAAGGAACAAACTTGAGTAAATTTAAATACCTCGGGAGTCTTGGAAATTTGTTGAAAAATCAATTCCAGGTACCTGCATTGGCACCATTACATATTTAAGTAATGTAATTAAATTTACAGTCCAAATTGCATTCCCTTGTGGTTTATATGATACAATTATTATTACAACTACAGAAGCACTGCCCAGTAAACTCACCAACTTCACTCAGATTTTCCTACACAAAATGTCCATATAATGTTTAACCAGTTTCCAATGCTTTAAAGTCCTCATATATATATTTTTTAAAAAGTTTTACGTCGTTCCAATCTAATGTTAAAAAACAAATCAGTTAAGAGCAGTCTTTTGCCCGCACAACCCTAATTGGTTATTAAAACAAGCCTGGCAGAACACTTTCATGAGAAGTATGTGTTAGAGTTTAGATCATCATGTCCCGTGAGACTTTAAAATAAGAAATATTAAATAATGTGTGATAGAGGTGTTACTTCTTGTCCGACAATTTGAAGGGGTTAAAATGTATTTATGAACATATTTATTTAGAAAAGAAATCAGTTATTTAGAAAAAGTAGATAATTTTCCAAGACTGAAATTGAAAACTTGGTCTTTAACTGCACTTCATATATGTACACTTTGTTGACTCACTTAAGAAAATGCCCATAATAGTTTACTTCTATTGTCACCCAACCAGTGGGGCTATGCACTAATCAGTCCTACAATTTTCACGTATTATGTAAACTTCAACGTGAATATTTAAACACAAGTAGCAGGACAGTCAATTGTATCAATATACTATTAATTACAAAATGGGTTATATCTTATTTATACAAACTTAGGACTGAGAAATCTGAAATCTCTTTTAATGTCTTACTCATGTTGTGTGGACTAGATGTTACTCGTTGGCATTTGGTCAGTGCTGACTGGCCAAGGTTCCTCTTGTGTGTTCAGATGGGCAACACTGGTCGTTCTGTAGTGGGAGATGGTAGACCATACTCTTTGATTACCTTTTTATTTTTGCCTTAAAAGTCTGCAGAACCACTCTGAACATTTCTCAGCCTCTACCTGTGTCTGTTTTGCTGCCCTGAGTCACCAGCAGCGGCAATGGGGAGAAGACCAGTGACCCCCCCCACACACACACACAAGTGTGTAAACGCCTTCAATCGTGGACTCCCTATTGTTCCTCTTTTGTTCATAGTTTAACTTTTTTGGAAGACCTCCCAAACGTTTTGTACACGTTTTCCAACCGTGGACTCTTCGGCAACCGTGGACCCTATTGTCCCCTATTGTTACAGGGCCACGATTGAAGGCGTTTACACACTCACACACACACACACTTTTTTAACTGGGGGACATGCCCCCTCCTTTTTAGCACATCCCATAAGGGGGTGCGGCTTAATTGATTGGTCAAATAATGGCTGATGCCTCATTGTCTTACAACTGCCCCCTCCACACACTCTGAAAACCATTTCACCACTGTTGCCCTAGGTATAGGTATAGGCTAATTCTGTGATTTGATCTTATTTTAAAAATCCTTTCTGGATACAGTGTCGATGCCCACAGATGAGCTTCTTTACTACTAGGAAGTTCTTATCCATTGATAGTAATATGCCTAAACTAATTATTAAAAAATGGAAATAACTACAAGATTAAGTGTCTTCAAGGCAACAAAAAGCCAGAGTCCTTCTGGAGTTACTTGTTTGCTTTGTAAGAGACCACTTCAACAGATTTCAAAGGACACAAAGTTGCCGAGCGGGTAAAATGTTTATTCAGACTCACTGACCAAAGAAATCACAAGGATTCTAGCTGCCGATAGCTACTGAATTTAAGCTTAATGAGTGGTTTTGCCGAGTAAGATGATTTCTGCTCAGGGGCTGCATGATTATAATGAGCTCTATGCTCTTTTGTTAGTGACGTCACTTACCCTGGGGGCGGCACAAGAATGTTACCCATCTCCATGCCTTGGCGTTCCTGGAATCGTATGTTGTCCTCGTAGTCACTCAGGATGCGGGACTTATCCTCAGAGTATCTACAATCAAAGTTTTTCATGCAAACAATAAACCTCTTTACAAAAATGTGTGAAGTTCACGGACATGCCTTAGATTAATAGGCAGTTATTTCATTCGAAGCATTAATTACACATCAGAGCTAAAGTGAAAAAGAAAAAAATTGATCAAAATCATATTCCCCAGAAGAAACCTAGACTGCTTTGAAAAATAGAATACCATGTGTCGGAATGAAATGAAGTAACTTGAACCAAATATATACAGAACTGGTCAGCAAAAATGAAGGTCAGTTGGTTTGGCTGAGACCAGCTGAGTCCACCTTTGCTCAGTCCAACCCAATTCATCTTTGCCCAATGTGGCTCTCTCCATCATAGAGAAGCCAGACAGAGATTCCTCCATCCAAGTCTCCAAAAGCCTAGCCTTTCCTTCTCAAGCCCTCCTAAGTTCAATTTTGCCAACCCATGCAGCGCTGGTGAGCCAAGTTCACCCAAGCACTACTTAGCTCAGATCAGCTCTGCTTACTCATCCCAACATAGCAAAGATTATTAAGCCCTCAGCCCATCAGCTTAGCCCAGCTCAGCCCATCAGCTTGGCCCAGCTCAGGGTACCTCACCTAGTTCAGCCCAGTCTAGCCTAGCCTAGCCTAGCCTACCAAGCCTACAAAGCCCAGCTTAGCTCAGTCCCTTCTACACAGCCTAGCGACATCCAGCCCAGACTAGCTGAACTCAGCCAAGTCTACCTAGCCAAGTCCAGCCCAGCTCAACCAACCCTACACAGCCTTGCTCTGTCCAGCCTAGCCTAGCCCAGCTCCGCACCCACATGACTCCACTCACCTGTCGTCATACTTCTTCCAGGACCTTACAACAACAAACAGCAGCAGGAGAAGCAGCAGCAACCCCAGGATGATAATCAGGATGATCCATCCCACTCCAAGTGAAGTGCCATTAGTGCTACTATCTGTGCTATCGGTGCCTGTATTGCTGCTCAATCCGGCATTATTGGGATCTGTTGAAGAACAAAGATGTACGTGTGTAACGTTTTGTCACCATTTTCACAAAGAGACAAATTTGGCCACAAAACACTCCCTTTTCACAGAAAAAATCAACTACTCTCTAGTGCTGATATCTTGGGGGAAATAATTTCCACAAAATCTATTCAAATCAACATAGTGTGTCAACACAGTTAAGGTTATGCACATTGCCAAATCCCTATACAACAACTTTCACCCATGGATGTACATTTTAAACTTTGTTGCTCTACGTAAACTTTGAAACACCACCCTCAATCGACACTATTTGCAAATTTATAGCTCGAAGGCTATTTCTACGAAAACTGGTCTTGAAACTCAGTGAGTTGTTCAGTGTCAGTGTCTTGAGATGAACATATCATGGTTCCCTATAATGAAACTTTCAGAGGCACTTGCATGTACAATTGGTTTTTGTCAACATTTCTGGCAAAACTCTGGCAAATAAAACTTCATGAGTTGACCTTTCATGTAGGCTATTTGCAACTGACTTCCTGTTAATGTATACAAATGACCTTACGAATGTTAAACTCTGTAAAAAATATATAGAACCGTGTAGTCGTGAGTTCACGCATACACAGACCCAGACTTTACAAATTTCTGGTCACGACCTCAGAGCTCGTAAAGTCAATCAGTTATGTTCCACAGAACTTTACCAAGTCTTCCTGGGTGATCTCATCTAGAAATCTTACCCGAGATGTCACAGATGATTCCTGAGAAACCCGTTGAACAGATGCAGATGAAACCACCGTTCACATCCAGGCAGGTGGCACTGTTAAGACATGGGTTGCTGGCGCATTCATTGATGTCTGATGTAAAAAAAAATGAGCAAGGGAGTGGGTTAGAAACCTGAGCCAGTGAGATTCACCAGGTCAGTGCTTAAATGTCTTTGGTACTGGCAGCATTGATTTCTTATTTTCGACCAGAAGATTTGAATTTGGACAAATACAATATAGAGGGCAAACTTTTGGTACACAGATAACTGCAAAACAAATAATGATTTTCAAGAGTCATTTAAACAGTATTTCTGAGATGTTCTTGACATATCCTCATGATATCTCCCTTTTTAGTCTAGTTGTGTACCCTTGGCTTCTCTAAAAACCTACTTCAAGGACGGTGAATTCATGATAGCTAGATCTTCATCCACGATAAATCTCATCAAGAGCGTGCATCTTGCAAACCATATGGGCTTGAAGTGAGAACAAGGAGACGATCATTCATGTGTGATAGAGGTTGATGGTTCTACACCATGTGAAATATCTTTTCTGAGTATGTGGGGTTCTAAAGAAGTGGTCTCTTCAAGCCTTCTCCAACTCGGTGTCCCTTCAGTCTTCTGAGGATGGGCCATGCCGTTGGAAACATTGAGTCCACCAGTTCATGTTGGCACCTACCACACTCACAAAAAGAATCATATGTGGTGTTGCAAACCAGTGTCTAATTGCAACAGCTACTGTCACTCACTTATTTCACAGAATTGGCCCTCAAAGCCACGCGGACAGATGCAGTTGTTGGTCCCAAAGCAGACGCCTCCATTCTGACAAATGCAGCCTTGGATTGCTGATGAGAAAGCACACATAAAAGACCAACTTTGTGGTAAACGTAATGAGTGCCACGGAAACGAATTTGACTGGATAATCTGTGAGAAACCCAGGATTAAATCATGCCATTATTTGTGGTAATACAACCATTTCACAATGGTGCGCCACCAAGAGTTTGCAACGTGTTGGCCAATTGCAGTGTGCGAAATCTGTCAACCTAATGCACGTTTGGAAAAGGTTTGACATCTTTCGCGTGTTGTGATCGGCCAACGCATTGCAAACTCTTGGTGGTGCACTATTGCGAATCACCCGTATTGGTCAAAGATGCTAAAAGTTTATTTCACTGCTGATTGAACACGTAGGCAACTGATATGTGAAAGAAGATAACATTGTCTGAGACTTGTGGTTGATAATTCTAAAGAGCTTAGGCTCGAGGCTTCCCTGTGGAACAAAACAACTGCCATGCAATGGAATCATGAACAGTAACCAGTTGTGATTTCAAGTGAGATAAGTACCCCTACAATCTAACTCCTTAGAGGTGGATTACCAAGCTGCAAGACTATGTTAACATGAGAGCTTGGAGGCACACATAATCATGGAATTTTCTTTCAATTCGTTACTCATATTTTATCCCTGAACACCACCTTCAGTGGCACCTTTGAAAAGAAGATTTTTATTGAACGATGGTCCCTGGTAAAATACAAGATAACAAAATAATAGGCGAGATTGTGAAGGAAATGCCAGGGTATCATTTTAAAGGAGGGAAATATACCTGTTTCACAGAAAGTGCCGACATAACCATCCAAACAACGGCAGACAACCTGTCCACTGGAGTCATCACAGGTAGCTCTGTTGAAGCACGGTGTTCTTTGACACAGTGTCAAGGCTAGATAACACAAAAGAAATCAGACATTTTCAAACAAAAACATCCCCAAAACAATTCACATGTCCCACTGATATCTATTTAAACGACAAACTGCAGTGCACTTGAAATGTCTGTTACTGTGACAATCACTCACCTATTTCACAGAAGTCCCCTTCGTAGTACTGTGGGCAGACACAGAGGAAAGTCTGGTCGGCCAGATTATAGCAGGTACCACCATTTAAGCAGGGAGAGCTTGCACAAGGATTGCTGGCCGTGACGGCTAAAATGGAGAAAAAGAGAAGAAACAACTCTGGCCAACATTGTTTGATGTATTTTTCATCCTGTTGTTCTGAGAACTTTGCAGCATGAACCAATCAAAAATATCACTGCACTGCTCAATGGACGTGGCCTATGGTGTAGGCCCTCCATTTAAGCAACACTGAGTGAGGGTGATGAACAACAAAGACATAAAATAAGGTCGTGTCTGAATTACTTGGCTTCAGGTTGAAACTGCACACAATGATACGGAAAGTGGCTACAGCCATCACCATAGACTCATGCTCACTTCCAAGCCACAGCCTAGTAATTTGGACATGGCCTACCTATAGACTGGCAATTGGGACATGACAGTAATTTCAGGAAAGGTCACATTTAAAAACCATGGGCAAATTGCAAACTCGTTAAGGCACAACGAAAATAATGCTCAACAATCCTTTGATGTAGACAGATCATAACTAACTTTACTGTTTCTACTGTTTCTTTATCATCTTTAATATCTGGCATCATATGCAGTGTATTCAAACTGGATATCACCAACCAATTCCCATTTGGGTGGACTTACTGGATTCGCAATTCCGCCCGGTAAATCCTGTTGGACAGTTACAAACATATGACCCATCAGCAAGTTCAAAGCATGCCGCTCCATTCAGGCAAGGATTGTTCTGACAAGGATTTGTGGTGACTGCAAAAAACAGAAGAGAATTACAAAGGAAGCAAGTTTGCTCAAGGTGCCCGGTCTCTAATTACCTCAACACGTAAAATAGGCAAATGAAGAGGACTGTCATTCACGATAGAAACGGCATCCATGTATAACAGAAGGTTCAAAGCATTAAATGTTACAAATCACAATCGAATTTCCAAGCAAGACACAAGTAAGTTTGTAGGAAACGACAAGAAGGGGAGGCATAGCTCTCTCTCCACGGGAAGTGGGCAAACAGCAGCAAACTAACTGTCAATGGCGGAGGGGTCAATTCTAAGGTGTTTTGAAGCAACTTAGGGATTTTCTTCCCTCTCCTCCATTCTTTTGTTTCTTTTTCCCCCGTTTTTCAGGGGGAGGGGGCTCTTCAATCCTCAACATCATCCCAACTGCTGGATCAAATTCAAGTCCTCCCAACTCAATTGCATCATTCAGCAGCACTGAGCAAATTTGATCCAAGTTCTGCTAGAGTAACAAAGGTAGGTTAACTTTTCCAATTCCTAAATTAAGTAATCCCAGGTTAAATCTCATGTGTTCCTGAATTTTCTTTAGGTTCCTGCAGATTGTTTATCGGCACATTTTCTCCTACACCCGCACAGTTTTTATTTTAGACTTGCAAGCTGCAAGAGAATTGGTTGCTTTGCTGAATCTGTGGCTTCACAACCAGTAGAAACTAACTACAAAAATAATGATCCTTATCAGGCAATCTGGTACACACTTACTCGTTTCACAGTTGGGGCCACCACGTCCAGGAGAGCATAGGCAAATGTAGCCATTGATGACGTCACGACATTCTCCTCCAAACTGGCAAGGGGTGCTTAGGCACTCGTTCACATCTAATGAAAATAATTCAACAAGATAATTTCAACATAATGGGAAATACTCTTTGACATAGTGACTTGCAACTTTGAACATTGAGAAAGCCATGTACCTTAAGTGCAGCAATACAAGTAACAATTTTGGGATAAAACCTTTGGCAGATTGGTTGAAGTACGACTCAATCTAACCACTGCCTCCTACAAGTGATTTCAATGTTCAGCCAAAGATCTTTCCAGGTTAGCAAGGATGTCTGAGCCACCAAACAGTTAAAGTCTTATGCGAGGGAGTCATCACCTTGAAATTCAATGCGTCTGCGCACATTTTGAAATGTCCGACCTGCTATCCATGTAATGTAAATAGTTTGACAACTCCAGGCTGCAAACCCAAGACAACTGAATGACTGTCTGTACAATACAGGCGTTTCACAATAGTGCATCTCCAAGAGTTTGCAATGCGATGGCCAATCACAGTGCACGAAATCTGTCAACCCACTGCAAGTTTGGAAAGAGTTGACATATTTCGCGCATTATGATTGGCCAACGCAAACTCTTGGAGGCACACTATTGTGAATCGCCCGTATCACTTATTCAATAACAAGACCGGTGAATAGTACCCTTTTCACATTTCAATGTCAAATCCGGTTAAGTCAGCACGGACATATTTAGTGGGCAGTATTTAATTTAATTACAAATTTAATGGCCAAGTTTCTTTGCCAATGCTTCTTTTCACCCTGTGGTCATAGAGTCTGATTTTAATACCTTAATGTGCTTTCAACTCAATGACCATATTTCTAATTTGCTCACTTTCTCATCTTCTGATGTGAATTGCAGATTGATAAGCTGGTGACATTTATGTATTGACAAGTTCACTGTCACATGTAAATTTGAAAGAGATAATAATAGCTAACTCACTTATTTCACAGTTATCTCCACTATATCCAGCCGGACAGACACACATTAGGGTGTTAGGGTTTCCAGGCTGGATCACACACATGCCGCCGTTGAAGCAGAAGCTGTCCTGGCAGTCCCCTGGAACAGTCGTTGCTGACGGTATGTCCTCCACCAAGATGGAGAAGCCCTTGTCCGTCTGCCAGAAGTCTGAGGTGAACATGAGCCAGGCAGCCTGGGAGTCTATGACAAATGGAGCCATCAGCCCCGTGCCAGACTCCCGCATGACAACAGAGGTGGGGTCAGTCGGGTCCGTGCCCTGCCCCAGCTGCACCAGGTCCCGCTCGCATTCGGTGGCTAGCTCCTCCACCACGAAGTTCAGCCGGCGGTCAGGGCCCGAGGCCAGGAGGTTAAAGAGGCAGACCAGATTGTCCTGGTAGTTGTTGGGGTAGTTGGGGCTGGTGATGCGACGCTGCTCACCCTCTGCCAAAGTGATATTCTCCCCACATGGTGTAGCTACAGGGAAAAGTAAAAAGAACAGTGGAAATTTGCATGTCCGAAAAAGCTAAGGCCAGAATCTGACATTTTTCTCTGAAAGCAGCTATCCGCTCTGACTAAGAAGCAACCCCTCAATGGCAAAGCAAAGACTAACTGCAGGGACACTTTTGAACTGGGTTGGTGCACGCACTTAGCACATACAAAAAGTCCTGTACTTCATAATAGAAGTTGGTTGCTTGTGCTCAGTGCATGCACCAAATGCCCTATAGGCAAGCACTGATTTCCTATCACAGGGACATCACAGTTTAAAAACACGCCATCTTGTTCTCACACCAAGCAGACTGGATGATGACTGAGCTCTTTTGGCAGTGTGAAGGGGTCATTGCCTGTTCCATTTTACTCACTTATTTGGCACTGGTGTCCTGAGAAGCCAGCTAGGCAGGAGCATGTGTAGACAGCATGGAATTGATCATAGATGCAGGTACCGCCATTGGTGCATGGCGAGGCGCACAGAGTCACTGCAAGAAAAGTGAGCAGAATGAAAAATCGAAGGCACAGAATTCAAGGTCATACTGCTAGGCTGTCAGGCTATGAAGACTGAAAAGATATTAACTATGGTAGATAGAATTAGGTAGCTGAAACCTTCCTGCATGAATTCCCAATGAATTGTCTTTGAACATGTTTGGTGCGGCTGCCAGCCAGGAATGGCTCCACAAAACAATGCTGGTGTGATTATCTCCACAACAACAGACGAAAATCCTTCCTTTGATTTAAACAATCATCTCGCAGTTAGTACTGTAGCCAAGTTCAAAATTGAGCCTACCAAAGTTATTGCAGTTTGTTCCCATGTAGCCGTTGGCACATTGACATCTGTATCCATTGGCCTGTGTGGTATCAATCAGGCAAACTCCGCCATTCAGACACGGGTTGATGGTGCAGACGTTGATTACAGGAATCACTAAATCATAACAAATTGAACAAAACGTGTCAGTTACAAAATGTACACAACACAGTTTCATTTTAACTTCACAGCTGAGGTATGTTCGGGGACTGTTAGTAAACTGTACGATTTGACATGTCAATGCTGATGGAAATAAAGTGATACAAATGTAAGAAATCAAGCTCACGCACTACATGGGGTGTGAAGAGCCACGTCAGCTTTGAAGCTTTTTGAGATCACGATATCATCATCTCATTAACTCACTTCAGATGACCCATTTCAGCATTACCTGTTTCACAGAAGGCCCCCGTATGAGTCGGTGGACAGGTACAGATCGTTTGAGTTGGGTTGCCGCTATTAATGGTGCACAAGCCACCATTCTGGCAAGGACTGGAAGCACAGGCCACTGAAATCAAGTAAGAGGCAGTCTTGTTAAAGCTAACCAAGAACAATCGAGCAGGGACCCAATGGAGACATCCCCCCAAAGAATGGAGCAAAAAAAATTATTTGAGATAACGATAAGAAATAAATAACAATAATGGTTTAACTAATGGTGTATTTCATTTTCCATCCTTCCGGAAGTGTGTAAAAAGCCCCCAGATGTGGCCTCATCCCTCACAAAGACCAATAAAAGGTGACATGAAGAAAGGTTCAAATTATTTTGCCCCCAACATTACACAATTCCCATCCCAAAACTATTGTTTTGGTTCCGATCTTATAGCTGACAAATATTGGAATTAATGTAAGCTGTTGTTTTGTAAAGTCCATTTCAACTCTATGCCTCTGTTTTTCCATTAACAGCCTTTGGAACCTCTTGATATAGTTACAGCACCTCTCCTTACAGGATTTATTCAATGAATTATTTTCAGTACAATCCTTGAAATGAGCCTTTGTGTTTCGGTTGACCTTAGTTTCAAATCTGCTCTTCTATTTTAAAAAGTATTGATGCCTTTATTGTACATGATTAATAATGCAAATTTCATATTCATGAGCAGCACTTTGACATCATTCAAGGCAGAAAAACTCAATGTTGCATTGATTGGGCAAAAATTTATGCCTGAAAGTCCGGATGTTTTGCTGTTTTAAATGT
Organism: Acanthaster planci; assembly: GCF_001949145.1. The sequence continues at coordinate 1,535,049 of NW_019091432.1, forward strand.
CCTCTTCTTTGGTGATTCACAGTTATGCAAGTACAAGCATGGACGACTCTAAATGTCTACAGAGTGCATTTTTCAATACACTTTGTTGGTTGTATCATGAACCGACATATCGTGGATAGTCTCCACACCACAAACTGTTGTATCCTATGTAAGAAGTTTATGGATGGTATGTCACTTTGTGTTGCACCAAAACTATCCTATACATCACTTTGTGGTGAAACCAGTGACTTTATCCCAAACCGATAACAGCAAGTTTGACATAGAAGAACAGCACAAAGCTACAAAAAAGTGCATCTAAACAAAATCACTGCCCAGACCATTTAGGATCTGCTCTTTTAAAGATGATAATAGGCAAAATCACAACTTGAGATTTACCAATAGTTTGGCATCTGTTACCAGAGTATCCCTCTTGACAGGTGCAAGCAAAAACAGCACCTATATTCGAGCAAACTCCACCATTCAAACATGGATTGCTACTGCATGGTGTCTGTGATACTGTCAGAGAACAAAAAGGAGCAAATAAATCTGTTATGTACGTTTATGGTCTTCTTGTATAGCATATACCCTTTCATGGAGTGAGATGTGGGAGACTTTGAGATGCTTGGTGGAAGCAGACAAAAAGGTCCTTTTTGACAGTTCTGGGTAGCATGCGCATTGTTCTGGGCAAGTGCGGCAGTTCTGAGCAAGTACACAACGGAGGAAAAGGACAGTTTGTTAACCTCTACCGAGTGTTTCAAAGTCTCCCATTATAGAGTAGATTCCACAGATGCCACATGCTCAAGATAAAAACAATGTGGACATCATTATACAATACAGGGTAACATCACTTACACTCCTCTGTATCCATTATTGAATCATGTGCATACACATTTAGAGTCCTTCTACAGTTTTTTTTTCTCAAAACCAGGTTTGGGAACATCAACTGTGATGTGCAAGATTTGTCGGGGGGAGGGAGGTTGGGATTTTTTAAATGAAGGCTTTGAAAAGAGGAAATGCGTTTCCCTCTGTGTTTGACTGGAATTCTAGCACTCACGGAATTGGCAGTTGTTTCCACTGTACCCTGCTGGACAGTCACAGAAGTAATTGGCCGGGTTGTTGAAACTGATCATACAGATTCCTCCATTCTGACAGGGGCTGGGGTTACAGGCAACTGCAAATAATATGAGATAGGACACGAGGAGTCAGTAACAAAAACTGCCCTAAATTGCAATCTGACTGAAAAACAAAGATACACAGATATTTGGTTGTTTATCATTGGTGGGCCAAATCCAGCTCAGGATGGCCCCTTTTGCTACAAAACATGAACGTATTTGAGACGGAATATACAAGGTGCATCTGTATTTCCAAAATCTCATGTTCCAAGCTGGTTATTGGTCCCTACCTAATTACGGAGAAATACTTCCTACCAATTCCAACTGACTTTTCAGTGAGTAGTGCGCAAAAGAAGAAAGTACTTTTTTTTAGAGTATCCAAGACAAACGAGCGTATGCTTGACTCACTAATGGTTTCGCAGATGGCACCAGTGTAGCCAGGCAAGCACCTGCATCTGAAGCTGGAGGTAGAGGTGACATCACAGGTGGCGCCATTCCTACACGGGTTGTTACTACACGGTGTGGTCACAGCTGTAATGTTCAATGTTGCAAGGAGATATTTCAGTACAAGGGCGTAACTGACAGGGAGCTATCAAGGACCAATGGTTGACTGATGGTGAGTTTGTATTGTACCTTGCCAGTGCATGTAAACATTGTTAGTTGAAATGAGTGCTAAATGTAATCCCAGCACCATATTGTCCTGGTTTACTGTTGCACATTTTTGTATATATGCCCCTTGATAACCAGTGATTCAAACAGCCTACTCAGTTGTCTGGACCTGTCTAATTGTTGTTGGCTAGCCTTGGTTCAATCAGAGTTCATCAAACAGCTGTTAAGCACGGTCCATGAACTTGCTTCTCATTTGAAAAGCACTGTGTGCTGGATGCGGTTTGAGAATTGTGAAAAAAAAAGTGACAATGTTCAGCCAACTTTATGAATGTAAATTTTCCACTCAAATGCTAAGCTTGCCAAAGTCGGTGGGCCAAGTGAAGTTCAAGATATTTTGGTTAAATACAAAACAGTGACGGGTGCAGCAATCATCAACGGTTTTTGTTGATTTTAATAGGATTTCTTTTTCTGCAAGTAATAATACAGGTGTTGCTCAATCAGTGCTTTAAAAAAAATCACGAAAATGTACCTTCAATGCACAACAAATTCAAGACACAAAATGCAAAATCACATTTGATGTTTAACAGAATTCATCCCATACTTTTTGTAAAGTTGTCCAGATCTGGACTCAATTACACAGCGCCGCTAAGCACACAACTCAATGTTTACAGAGGCTCTGCGTGTTTCATAAAGAACAAAAGCAGGAAGCACAGCAATATTTAGACATGCCGTCCTTGGAGGACAAATTTAGTGACATGACATGAACAGAAAATCTCTGTGGGCATGAAACCATAACCACAACCACACCAAGCACCACCATGAAATTGTTCTTAAGGTTTGCAAATTTGTCTGATATAGTAAGCACAACTTGAGGCTGCTGTTAAGTATCTCTGTGAAATTGGGCCCAGGTCAGTAGTTCAGACTGTGGTCTTGTTTTATTTTGCCGCACAATGTACATGCATTGTGAGTCACTTTTTACGAATAGCAACTCTTTCTCTCTTCAAAAGGTAAGCCAGAGCACAACTTGTCTATGTTTATTGAGACCAACAGTACTCAAACAACTAAGAGTTTGGAATGAATGGCCAATGGTAAAGCTACTTACAGGTCTGGCATCTGTCACCAGTGTATCCCTGGGCACAGGTACATATGGGAACCAGCCTGTTGGCTTGACTGATGCCACAGTTACCACCATTGAGACAAGGATTAGGGGTGCAGACAACTACAAAAAAAAAAAAAGGAAATTGAAAAGTAGCGGGTAATTCACCAATCATTTGTTTGTAATCATGTCGACGGGTAGACTTGATTTAATTTTCACGTATATGTGATTCACATTGTTAGGATTTTGGGATTAAAATGTCCATTTTCCCAACGTGGTCTGCTCTGTTCCAAGGGATCATGTTGTGCCTCCTTTGTGTCCATGCTGTTTTGGGTCTGGGCAATGAGGTTGTTGCCAGACAAAATATGCCTGATGACCAAGGGTAAAATCCTGAAATGAGTCAATGTCATTTAAGGTATGCTCACAGTTCATTCACTCTGACACTGGAAAAAAAAGTGCCTTTCTCAAGAGCTTGAAACATCCGATTGGAAAATCTAGACTGGGCACGTGGAGGTTCCGTTGAATTCTAAAACTCTAGCTGCTGAAAATGGGGATTTCTTGGTACCTTTGGTGCATGCAAATACTGATGGGTACTGAACACAAGGGCTTCAGTTTTGTGCACATTCAGTGGGAAACCTGTTACATGCTCAAATAATCTCACGCTGCTCTAAACAGTTCTGGCACGAAGCCATTCATTGACTACCATTTGATACGACTGTTTACCTATGGTTGAGCACACGGTGCCGGTGTAGCCACTGATGCAGTTGCAGGAGAACGAGCTTGAGCCTGTGACCACACACACACCCTGGTTCAAGCAGGGGTTGTTGGTACAAGCCGTGGGCACGGCTGTGGGAGAAGAAAAAGAAGAGGCTGGTTCACAACGTTTCTTCCAAACTTAGACTGAGAATGGGATTCAAGATTAACTCTGACGACACCAACTGTGTCTCCAGTGGCCATGTGGATCAGAGAACTTGTTGACTGCACACAAGAGGCTTAAGTCCTCCATCTACTTTTCCTTGGCCGATGCCTGTAAGTCGTGAAGTGTTGATCGACAACTCCTACATTCTTCTTGCACTAGCCCAGCTTGGCAAGATTGAGTATATTATTTTTCTTTCAGATTGTTGTGGCTAGGGCACAATTCCATGGCTGTGCTAACCATGAAAATTTTGCATCTAGAATTGGCATCCTATACTTACAGTTCCAGCACAAAATTCAACGCTTACCAAGTAAGCAAAGAATATGTACTTGTGGGATACTTGCAGGAGCATGACCATTTGCTCATTTGCATCTGCAGCTGTACCACAAATTCCCCCACATGCCTCTTTGTGAAAACACCCACTGTTATTACAGTTAATCCACAGTCCAAAATGGCAGTTTACCAGTTTCACAGTTGGTTCCCGTGAATCCAAACTGGCACACACACTGGTAGCTGCTGGAAGTCTGTGAGCTTTGATAGCAGCTGCCATCATTCAGACAGGGGTTGTTGGGAGAACAGGCATCTGTGGTATGGAGAAGACAGTTACATTGATAACAAATATCATGAATGAGATAATGTGCTAATGACTGCGGTGTTTCAAGCCTGATGGCTGAAACATATCAATGCACTACTTCAAGAAAGGTCATCATGACTATAGACTAATCGGAGGAGACGCCATACTACAGTGGCGTCGTGGTCACAGTCACATTCCTGATCTTGAAACGTGCACTTTTGGCCAATCGCAACACCCTATTGGTCAATGTGGCATGTCGCACACATGTGCTACCTATTTACGCAGGTTGTGCCACCGCAGTAATGGCGTCTTAATTCTGGTTCTCAAATTTCACGATCGCAGAAGGTACTTCACAGCCTCACTCATTAATGCACATGTACTGAAATGCTCACAAAGTTTTCAATTTTCTCTATTAATACGTCGCTCTCCGATGACGTCACTTCCTACAGATTGCCAAATATGCATCGGTATTCTGGATATCAATTTTTCACGACATGCATTGGCTGTGCCATGTTTCAAACACATGTGGATCAACACACGTGCATGCACAGAACATTCTGCACACTGTGCACACCAGCACCTGATGGCATTGAAAACACAGTTCGAATTTTCCTACAAAGATGGCATCCTATGAGAGATTGCTCAGTCTGCTTTATACTGTCTGGCCTACGTACAAAGGATCCTCAAACAAGATATCATCCAAAGGAACCACACAAGGAAGCTGACAAGGTGCTTACACAACAATTATAATGTTGAACACAAAGTCTGACGAACAACAGGACTAATGTACAAGTAAAGTATTCTAGAAGTTACAGGTTCAAATCCCACTCCAGTCAATTTAGTGGTTCATCTTCATAATCAAACTTAACCAGAGCACTTTTTGATTCCAACCAAAAGTATTTTGTGAGCATGTGCAAAAGGCACAACACTACTTTATCTCACAGAAAAAGCTCCTAATTCTCCTATTTAAATGATCAGCCAACAGAATAACTTGAACTTTTCAAGTCTTAACTCCCATTGTTTGAACAAAGCAGACACAGTTTTTTGGGGGGACACATTTCCCATGCCATAAACATCTTCACCTAGTTGTTTCTAAGCAATGAGCACCACGATTCAACCAAACTTACTGAGAAACTGGCAGGTTGCACCTGAGTAGCCTGGTAAGCAGACACAGTTGAAATTGGAGCCTGTCACAAAACAAGTCCCTCCGTTGAGACAAGGCCTTACGCTGCAGGGTGTGGTAGCAGCTACATAGTAAATAGGAGAAAATACCCCAACAGGACCTTTAGTAACCTTCTCGGGTTACATTTACAGCTGGTGACTGAAAAAGTATGATTTTTCTAATTCTTGACAGTTATGTTTAGCTAAAAATGCTGACCCTGTATTTGGTGTTGTAATGTATACAGAATTGATCTCCCAATTTTGGTTAAGTGTCAATCCGAGTTTAGCGCAAAGCGGTTGCTCTAAGTATCTAAAAGACAGTTATTTAAGAAAAGACAAATAAACCAAACAGGTCTGACTTTTAAGCAATATTCTATTAACCTTGATGTAAAAACAATACAAAATCATATGTACTGCATGTCACATAATTTTATAAAACTGCGACCTACATGTTTGGCAGTTGTTGCCGGTGAAGTCTGTGGTGCACTGGCACCTATACTGCACATTGCTGACTCTGATGCATATGCCGCCATTACGACAAGGCTGGGTGAGGCAAGGATCTGTGCACACAAAGCAGACAGCACGAGGACTTGTTAATACATCCCTAAAAATCTAAATAAGATGTACTCCTCTAATCCATGGCGAGGCTGTGCAATACGGTCAAGGACACAGAATAACAGCTTGAATTCCTGTCTAGATTATACTAAATTTTGAACGGGCTTTTTGACCCTCCAAGGTGGCCCATTCAAATATTGTACATTTAAAAACTTCACGCTATGCAACACTGTGATCTTTTGAACAAGAATACAATTTGTCACAGTTATTTGACAGAAAGTATTGCCTAGTTCAAAGGTCTGGACAACAAAAAACAATCATTTGTCATAAAAGGGAATAACATGTCATGTAGCTCAAACAAAGAACTCATAGGCAGTTTGTGCACAATGTATCACTATGGTGTGTCAAAATTATCCCATCTGTCACACTGTAGTGTAGCCAGTGCAATGTACATTATATGCAGCATTTCAGTTGGTAGATAATCTGTTATGCTCAGAACCTCAAAGAACTCTGGGTTCCAGGCTTGCCGCAGTAAATGTTTGCAACACCACGTTGGTGGAGAGTGCTGTCGAGAGTGAATGGCAGTGTCTTTTTTTACCTGCTGGGGGTATGCTGCATCGTGTACCGGTGTAGCCGGCTGGACACTGGCATAGGTACATGATGCCGGCACCATCTTGGCGAGAGGTGCATGTGCCGCCATTCAAGCATGGATTGGATGAACATGGATTGGCTGCAGGGAAGAAGGGACAAATTTGATTGACAAAAGGTAGCACAGCCTAGCTTGAATCATCCAATCAGATGACAGACTTCACAATGGCTGCCACACTGAAAGTTAAATTATTGTGAATCCCTGATTGGGTAAAAGTGCAACTTACTCAATCTCCTTAAGTCTCTTTTTCATACTTTTTGCTAATAAGTACTTTGCATGGATGAACTTGAAAGCTTCTTTTCCTTAATAATTTTAAAAGACCCAGTTTTGTAAAGCTGAATTGTGATTAGAATTGTGCTCCATCTGAATCTTACTTTGATAGTATAATTAGTAATACTACAAAAGGGTCTTTCATTGCTTGGGATCACAAAAATTCTCTTACTATCAATCTTAAAGATCAGCACTATACACTCCCAACTTTTTAATTCAGATTATTTTGAATTCCTTCATGACTATATTGTGGGTTCGATCCAGGCACCTTATCACCTTTTTTTCAACATGCCATCCAGCAAGCCCGGTAATGTTTAAGTCGAAACCCTGCTGCTTTTCAACTTTCCACAAGGTGATAGTTAATTGATCTTGTCTTCAATTGATAAACTGGGGTGGGGTCTGTTATGTTGATCTTAACTGAGGTCAGTGCCTGTGAGTGCATAACACTTCAATGAAAGTGAACTTAATGTGACCCTTATGAAGCATTAGGTTCTGATATATGAGGATATAAAAATCCAAATTTCACGCTGTGTGCATGCTGAGCCCCATCATTTTAAATAAGTAACATTTACAAAGTATGAAAAGGAAGTGACTTTCAATTTTGCCAAACCTGAGAACTGGCACCGATCTCCATAGTAGTTGGGCCCACAGTCGCATAGGTAGGTGTTGGGGTTTGCTGGACTTACAGAACACTGTCCTCCATTCAAACATGGCTGATTGTTGCAAGGATCTATGGCAGGCAATAATTCAAAAGAGGACAAATGATGAATCATGGTATATACATCCCATGGAGTTTACTAATACAGAAAATCCTTACAGATCAAGTAAATCAAATTAGACATAGCAAGTTAGATGGTTTGATTTTTTATATTTAGCTGAATGGGGACTGTAACTACCCCCCCTAAAAAAAAGGGAAAAAATCATTTGAACCTTAAATTCACAAGAAAAACATTCTCTTCATTTGAAACTTAAAAAATTTATTTTCCACATGTCCATCAAGGTCTTTCAACAAAGTCAGATTTTACCTAAATATTACACAACTGTCAGGAATGATTTCGTCTCTTAGTGTTACAAACCTCTCTGGGGTAATAAAGTGAATATCTTTGAGAAAGGATACTGTGATCTGGCCAGAATTTCTCTGCCTGTGTTACATGGGATAAAACTAACACTCTGAACATAAAAATGTGCGTTGTTGTTACCATACATCCTAGAGACACGTCACAAGTGCCCTTAACCTTTCACCTAGCGGGGATAAGCTATTTTCATCACAGAGGTTACTATAAATTGTCTTACTTGGTGGTGCCACTTGGCACTGATCTCCTGAGTAGCCCGTTGGGCAGGAGCACACGTAGATGGTGTTGGGTCCAATGTTCATATTGTTGCACGTGCCTCCATTTAGACAGGGATTGGACGCGCACGGATTGGCTACGAAAAGAAAAAGCCATGACACAACATAAATCAGATGCCAAACTTGGCCAATCCAAGTTTAATGTGTGCCTTCAGATTTTCTTGAGCTACGTTGCATCGTGCACTCACAAACCACGGCTGCAACGGCTCTGCAACGCTGCCGCACTCACCATTCTCACAGTTTGTCCCAAAAAAGTTATTGATGCAGTTGCAGAAGTAGGCAAAATTGTTGTTTGGCAGGAGGGAGCAGACGCCACCATTTTGGCAGGGATTGGAGTTGCAAGGACCTGCATGGGGAAAAAGACAAAGCTAATTATAATCTGCAAAGCTGTCTTTGCTGTCTTTTTCCCTGGTGATGTAAACTTACAGGTTCTCTAAATCGGAAAGAGTGAAATTAGGGACAAGATGTTTAAGATTGAAAATCACTCTGAATTTAGATTGAAAAAGGCTGAAAATAATCCCTTCCAGTGGAAGCTCCAGTGAAATTTCAGTCTTTTGGGAGTGAAAAAATTTCACTCCAATTCATCTGGTCCTTAATTTCAATCTGAGGGATTGAATTTCCACTCAAATGGAGTGAATTTTCACTCTTTGGAATTTAGAGACTGGGCATATACATCTTGCCACCTGTTCTCATGTTTTATTTTACTCAAGTTGAAGCTTTGGCAAGTTGAATGTGATTAGTATGCCATCCAATGGTGTACTTGAGGGAGGGGGTAACACATTCCCCACGAAAAAAATGTTGTCACCTCGATGTCACATCCATACCCCTTAAGTAACCATCTGTGCATGGGCAGAGATTTCTGAGTCTTATCACATGTTGTCACCCCTATGTCACATCCATACCCAATACATGACCGACTGTGCATGGGCAGAGATTTCTTTTCACATGTTGGGGGATGATGTCTCAAAGTTCAGCATGGCCTCCGTCCCAGTTGACATCAGGATGCCAGCAAATGCGTAGTCGGTGGTGCAGGCTAAGGATGTCGTTTAGTCAGTGACTTGAAAAGTATAACCCCCTAACCCGTAATAAAATAGGCAATATATCCTCCCATCTCCCGGTATCTCCGCCCATGCCTTTATGGTTAGAAGCCTGGTTACGTTGCTGATCCAACAGATGTACACTGCACTATCCATGTATCCATGTATCTCAGTTCCATTCTACCATGAATACGGCTAGCAAGTGTTAACTTTAAAGTATCCCATGAAATGTTTCAAAAGACACAGGAAGGTCTTGCAGAATGACACACGCCTCGCCTGATAGCGCTGCAGACATACTAACGTCTTGACAGTTGGATTGAAACCCACCCATTTACAGCAGTTTACGTCAGTCTCCTCAAATAATTGACCACACACAGCATTCCTAATGGTGTTTTAAAGGCCAAATTGAATCCTAATGCATATGAAACAAGAACAGGTCACGCTGTTGAGAAGGTTCTGGCTACAAATGGACTCCTTGTGCATCCAACAAAGAAATGCTTCTTTCAAATTCATCAAAAGCATTCAGTTCTGAGTGGCCCCTTGTTCTACTAATGTGGAACAATTTTGCTGAAAATCATTGTGTAAAGTTTTACCAGACCAGCTGAAAGTATACAATTGATGGAGCAATGGGCAAAAAACAGTAACAGTTAATAGTAATAATAATAATAAATAATAAATAAAATGCCACAGGAGTGCTGCATTTTAGGGAGAGTCTTAGGGCTACTGGTACTCACTTGGTCTGGTCTGACAGTTCAGCCCTGTGTAGCCATTGAAGCATGAGCAGAAATAGAATACTGAGGCGCCGTTGTTGCCCCGGGTGCATCTACCTCCATTTTGGCATGGATTGGAATTACATGGATCTGGAGATGGCCAACAACAGAAACAAGTAAAGATGAATCCAGTGTTCATGTGCAACTAAGAGTGGATCCAAAGGGGGCTGGGGGCAAAGGGGCCATGGTACCCCCCCCCAAAAAAAGAGCAAAATATTGTTTTCAGTAAAAATGGTTTATTTCATTTTGATTCTCTCCTAAAGCATAAAACGTCTCATCTTTTCCTTCAACAAAGCCATCAAAGGTTACATGAATAATTTCTAATTTTTGCCCCTCATAAGTTTTCTTCCTCACCACAAATTTGGATCTGTATCTGTCGATTTTGTACACAAAATTACTCTACATCTCGTAACAGCTGATGCCAGTCAGATGACACAAGTTCAAAAAGAAAATAAGACAAAAAAAGAGCCGAAAAATTTTTAATAACATAATATGATTTTTACTCACCATCTATAATCACGGTTTCACAATTCTGGCCAGTGTATTCTGAGGGGCAGGCACAGGAGTAGGAGGTGAGGCCTATGGGCAGACACACTCCACCATTCAGGCATGGATTGGGGGCACAACGGGTCTGCGGAGCTGCATATGATGTCAAAATAAGCAATGGTCAGTGCCAAATGTTTCCTATCTCCTTTATGAAAATCAAAGTGACAGTCACTTTTGTTCATGAACTCTTTAAACACTTGGCAATCTTTCTGTTCAACTTTGTGAAACTGCTAGATCTTTGAAAAGACCTCATAATCAGCAGAAAGGGCTCTGTATCACTGAGAGGTCCGTTTTCCTTCTTAACTGAATTTCATTCGATTTCAATACCACACATCTTTTGTTAATTTTGGGGGGAATTACACCAAGAGTTCCTGAACGGAGTACAGTACAGGCGCTATACCCTACAGTCTGAAAAAAAATGAAGAAAGTAGACTGTGCACAAAGAAACGTGCCGTTGTTATGGCGGGATGAGAACCTGAAATAACAGTCCATGAAAAATGTACCCAAAAATTGGTCCAGGTCTGAAAACAAAATCTGTATGTCAGCCTGAGTGGAATTAAAACCTCAGTCACAGAGGTTGAAGACAAGGAAAGCACCAGAGTGCCAATCAGACCACTCAACTACGCAACAAGTTACTGATGTGTATTCATTTGGAAAACTTGTCATGTTAGACTGGTACTAGCTAATTGGGCATGGATGTTCCAGAAGGCCAAGCTGACAGCCATTCTGTTTTGCCACAAAGAGCCAGTTTTTCATGTCAGAGAAGGGTTACTCACATGTTTGGCATATGGACCCCGTGTAGCCTTGCAGACAGCTACAGGTGAAGACGTTCTGGGTGACACTGATGACATTACAAGTGCCAGAATTCAGACAGGGGTTGGGCTGGCAAGGTGTAACTGATCAGGAAAAGGACAAATTAACCACAAAAACGTGAAAATAACTGAACAAATCACAAGGAAATCTGTCTGAGGTAAGCTTTTAATCAGTTTTCTTCCTGTTGCATGAAGAAAAATGACTGAAGCTGGAATCGAACCAAGAACCCCAAGAACGCAGTACGAGTGCCCTACCAATAACAAAGTGAAATGTTCCAGTCACACATACCCACCACAGGGACAGGTAGCTCAGTTATGGGCTGCATCCTTTTCCAGTCAGTTTTCTGGTTTTTTTTAACTCAAAATTAAAAATTGAAGAATCACAAGGAATTCAATGGCTTCAATATCTAGACCCAAAATTAGACGGTCTATGCAGAAACTGAATAATTATAATCCCATGGCTGCAAAACCTCTTTTATTTGCATTTATAAAACTTTTGGCATTTAAATAAACTAATGAGAGACCAAGTAAACAGTCAAGGCACACACTATTTTGATTGCATTGCAAAATATATACGGGATACCCTGCCTGCATGTGATACTTGACTGTTCATGTATGCAGTGCTCGACAATCTCAACAATGTTAATAGGAAAGTGAAGATCATAATATGTCACTTTAAAAAAATCTTCATACAGCACTGCAGGCTGTGGCAGCATGTGTACTTACAGATTCGTGTCTGGCACTGGTCCCCTGTGTACTGTGCAAGGCAGGTGCAGCGGTAACCATTGATCTGATCTGTACAGGTTCCGCCATTCAAACAGGGCCGGCTGGCACACTCATCTATTAAAAAAAAAGCATCAGTAAGGAAGAAATATCGGTGGCCTTCAGTTTGCATAAATTTCTACCACAATTTCCTTGCAGTGGCACATTCCCATCTAGATCAAAGCATGCTCACCAATGTTTATCTCGCACAGTGTCCCGGTGTACCCTGGTAGACAGGAACAACTGTAAGTGTTCACTCCATCTATGCATGTCCCGGAGTTGAGGCAAGGGTTGACTGGTGCACAGTCATCCCCATCTGTCAAAGTATGACATAGGAAAGTTCAAAATAGAAAAGACTACAGATGTAAAAATAGAGCTTGCAAATGCCAGGAAAAAAACTTACTTGCATGGATCGGCACTACTGACAACACTGCGTGAGGTACAATGGAAATGAAGGAGAAACTATCATTGTTTGCGACCAGTAAACTTCTATATTCCTGAGAATTGTGCCACGCAGAGCAACATACCTAAAACGAGCAATAGATCTTAAAAGTAAAGCATTCCAAAGACTTGTTTCATGAAATTGAAACCCTTTTTTCAGTCTTCTTCCAAATGATAATTTTTCTGAATCTCTGTACATCTTTTGCTTATAAATATCAGAACAGGCTCAATGCATATCAACAGTGGCACATTTTCTGAAAGTTACTGGAATGAATGCATGTATTCCTTACCAATCAGTGTTTCACAAAACTGCCCCGTGTGGGTGGATGGACACACACAGATGTAACCTAAATTAACAGCTGCTGATGCAGCACACTGGGCTCCGTTCAGACACCGGTTATTAGTGCATGGGTGGATGGTGCAGTGGGTACCGGTGAAACCTCCCTGGCATATACAGATGTAACGATTAACTTCATCCAGGCACCGTCCCTGATTGGCGCAGGGGTTGCTAATGCATTCGTTGATGTTTGTCTGGCAGATACTGCCCTCGTAACCAGCCAGGCACTGGCAAGTGAAGGAGTTCTGGCCATCTATGCAGATGCCGCCATTCAGACAGGGTCTGTTGATGCAGTCATCACCATCGACAATGATCAGGCACCGATCCCCAGTGAAACCGGCCTGGCATTGGCAGAAGTAGCCATTGACCTGCTCGATGCAGACACCTCCGTTTTGGCAGGGGTTGCTAATGCATTCTGGAATATCCAACTCACAGCGGTCACCGGCGAAGCCCGGCAGACACTGGCAAGTGTAGGTGTTGATACCATCGATGCATGCAGCACCGTTCAGGCACAAATTGGGCGTGCGGCAGTCATCAATGTTGGACTCGCAGGTGCTGCCGGTGTACCCTGCCGGGCAGACGCAGATGGCCGTGTTGACCCCATCCTGGCATCGGCCGCCATTCAGGCATGGGTTGGGTGTGCAGTCGTCAGTGTTGATCTCGCAGTTCTGGCCGCCAAAGCCAGCCAGGCATTGACATGTGTAGCTGGTGGCTCCCGGAATGCAGACCCCACCGTTCTGGCACAGGACGCCCTGGCAGAAGTTGACCTGCTGTTCACAGCGGCTGCCCTGGAAACCCACCAAGCAGTCACAGGTAGGGGCAATTAATCCTTCTCGACAGATGCCCCCATTGAAGCAGTACCCCACGGTGCAACGGTTGATACGTGTTTCACAGTTAGTCCCTTCAAAACCAACAGCACATATGCACCTGATGGCAAACAAAACAAAACATACATTACGACAAATGTGTGGGCCCCAAGCTGGACCAAGAGAGTCTCCTTGTCAAGATCCCTAGAGGATGTTTCAGGAGGAAATTAACCAAGTACCAAGTACAAGAGAGGGCACTTTTTTCTCAGCAATGGAGGTTTCTTTGATCAGAACTGAACTTCACTAGTTCACAAAAGACTAGGAAATGTAGGTATCACAGTATCATTACTACTGACATATTGAACACTCCCAATCAACGCTGTTCTTTTCAACCAATGAGGGATGGTGCTTCGGCTCAAGGCAGATACAGTGTTAAAAATAAGTACTGCGCACCGTCTATCGCCGCATAAAGAATCCAGAAACACAAATAATTGCAATTATGAGAGACCGATTTTGCACTTCCAGCAGAACTGCTTTCCAAACCAACACGAAATCTAAACCTAATTCCAGACCCACTGTCTGAATTCTTCTGGTATCATGACATAACGCCGCCTATACCTTCACAAAAGTTCACAAGATCAACTGCATAAAGATGGAGCCTTCAATAAAAATCCAGTCTTGCAGTCAAGCTCATCACTAGTCCCTGCATGTCCATCACAAGCCATCTGGGTATGAGTCAAATCTCGACTGCATCAAATGGACTCTTGCAAAAGCATTCCTCTGTCACCATTGGCCCTATTTCTCATGACTGGTCTTGTGACAAGGCTGGGGACTAGAAAGTGATGGACTCCACTGAAATGACAGAACCACTCGGCAGCAGACACTTCTCTTAACTGGCTCTCACTCGATACAAAAGGGAACGTAAACAATGGAGCACCCAAGAAAGGGGGGCTTGGGGGACTTGAGCCATCCCCCTGAGGTTTGCTATTTTCAAAAAATGTCCTAAATTACCAGAAACATGAATATGTAATATATATCTCGATCTTAAAGTTCTAGCTTAGAAATAGCCATAAATCCTAGTCCCGGGGGAGCATTGTGAAATATTTAGGGGAATAAATTGGCCAACCCATGACAGATTCTGGATTTGGCACTAATGCAAACCAGTGTGAATTGGTGTCATTTCAATGCCAATATTCAATAACCATACATGTAAGAATTTTAGACACTCTAACTTGTCATCAAATTTAACCACAAAACTTGCATCCATGCTTTGCTTACATACCGAGTACTACAAATAACCACAGATGGTTTCAAACCTAAAGTGAAGTCAAGCCAACATTTACCGATAAGATCCAACGGCGTTGACACAGTTTCCCCCATTCTGGCATAGGAACGGCGTAGTGGTACACTCGTCGATGTCAACCTCGCAGTTCAACCCAGTGTAGCCTGTGACACAAACGCAGGTGTAGCGGTTGAACTGCTCCAGGCAGGTCCCACCGTTGAGGCAGGGGTTACTGGCGCACTCCTCGGTGTCCACAGGCTGGTCGCAGTTCTGCCCGGTCCAGTCGGTGCGGCACAAGCAGAAGTACGCACCCTGGTTAGACAGGCAGAAGCCGTTGACACAGGGGTTGCTGTTACAAGGGCTTGTGTCTGGATGTGAATGGAGCAGCAACAAATGCCAAAGAAAGAATGAAAATACAAAATTTGTCTCAAAATTGGCTCGCCAGTAGACAAGTGCATATACATCAGACAGTTCGTCTAGAAGATACAAAATTTCAAAATCATAACGTTACTCCATTCCGGAAAACCCCTTGTAATCACTTTGTTTCTTTGATGTGATCTTTTGCAAGTTTTCTGCATTTCTATCACAATCTTCACACACGGTTCTTCTTTGTCACTGTATGCCTGTATATCTGACTTCTGACTAAAAATGTCTTTTGCAGAGTTTGTCAAAATGGTACACAATTCCACAAATAAAGGTGTTTTTGTCAAGGACTCTGGAGGGAAACCCTTACTTATTTCACACACAGTCCCAGCAAAGTTGTTGAGGCAGATACACTCATAGCCATTGACCCGATCCATGCAGACACCATTATTCTGACAGGGGAAGGATGCACACTCGTTGATATCTATTAAAAAGAATATTCCAAGCAAGATTCAATTTCATTATTGCCATTGCTCTCAGCAAGCAACCACCATCACAAACCAATCATTGTCACATACTATGATCCTTGCTCTATAAACTGAGCCATCCACCTTAACTGTTTAAACAAGGCCATGGGTGTTATTAACAAGGGAGCAAAGCTCCTCATTGAGGGAGGATGCTTAACAGCAGTAGCAGACTGATATCATCAGCAGTACATGTGGATGAATGGAAGAGTTTTGAGATGCTTCGTTGCAGCAATTATCAAGGTCTTGTCAGTGTTTTATAAGCCCTTCACAAGTCCAGTCACAAGTCCCTTCTTATTAGGCCAGTCATACGTAACAGGGTTAACAATGACAACAGAATACTTTTGTCACAGGTTATTTGCATAGCTTGTGAATTGACAGACTTACAGGGACTTGCAGGGACTTGTGATGGACTTGAATACAACACTGCTATCTCTCATTCTCAGCAGGTGTATGTTACCCCAAATGTGATGTGAACAACAGAAAGACTGCTATGTTTACTGTCACCAAGGGTCTCATAGTTCTCCCATTCTTAAGCACTCAAACTGGTGCTTTCATTTCCTGTATTTTTTCCCACTTTACTGCAGGGGGAGGTTCCCACATGCCCTCCACTCCTCTTTGATGAAAACAATTATAAGCAGATGACTGTTGTGATATGCCAACCAGAGTCAGCCCTGTACCCAAATGGGCAGTCGTCGTGCAAAAGACTCACTGATATCACATATGTCTCCCTGGTAGCCTGGCAGGCAGTCACATCTGTACCGTCCACCCACAAGGTCCACGCAGTTGCCCCCATTCAGGCATGGCCGGTTCACACAAGGGCTGATGGCTGTGAACAATCAACAGGACAAGTACGCCTGGTCAGCACCATCAAGTTTTACTCCTTTTTCACCTGTGAATACTGCTCATGGCCACCAATAATTATTCTTATACCAATGGAAAGAAAATGCAAAAAGATTTTCAACACAACTCGCTTTTGCAAGATGCTAATTCTATGGATTCACAAGATGATTTGGTCTGATTTAAGACGTAACTTGGTGTAACTGGTGGTGGTGTAATTCTTCCAAATTTTAACGTCACTCTGAGAGTTGCCGGTGCAACCAGGGAAAGGTAACATGAGCTTGCATTCCTAAACTTTTACAGTGCCATGTCATTTTGAAAGTTGATGGCCACTTTGTTCCCATCGCCGTAACTACAAAACTTGTGAAAGACACTACATGGTGCAACAAACATACCTTCGCTGCAGACAGGTCCCTGCCACGTGGGCTGGCAAATGCAGATGTAGCCACCAATCTGGGAGATACACGCCCCCTGGTTCTGACAGGGGTTGGAGATGCAGGCATTGGGAGCTGGTATCATGAAATACAATGTACACAGTGAGTTCAACAAACCAGGCATGAATTCAATTCAATTTCGCGGTTCATCGTTATAATTAACCATGTAAGGGATATGACTGACAAGGGGCATAAAGTTACCATTTTCACATCTTACACCACTGTAGCCAGGCTGACATGCGCACTGGAATGAATTGGGGAGGTCTGTGCATTGTCCCCCATTCAAACATGGAGAAGCGGCACAGTCATCAAAATCTGATGAAACAAACAACCAAATTAATAAATGAAATGCTGTACAGTAGCATATTATTTCATGAAAAAAGAATACCAAGCTACTAGAACATTTCAGCTGTTGCAAGTATTTGGACAAAAATGTAGGTTCTGTAACATTATCGACGATTGTTAATCCGTTATATATAAATGACATGCATTTTATTAACTTTTCCCAGTGTCATTGCGATTTCTTCTTGTTGTTTTTTAATTGCAAGCAATGTTTTCAAGATACCCTAAGTGTGATACCAGATCGAACACATTTCAACCGAACACAGATTTTCTTTTCATCTTTTTGCTGTAATTCACTAAACAACATCAACGTCCGTCCACACTTGCTAACAAGAAGACCGAACAAAAAGTCTTTCGCAAAGACAAAGAAATCAAGCACAAAATACATTCAAGGACAATACGTCTCATTTTGTTCTTATATTCAAATTGTCCCTGCTTCAATGTCGCTGAGTAATTAAAGCTTTCAAGTTTCACATGCGAAAAAAACAATCAGCAAAAGATACCTGATTCGCAGCGCGACCCAAAAAAGCCGGCAGGGCAGTCACAGACATAGCTGTTGACCTGATCAGTGCAGATGCCACCGTTCAAACAAGGGTTGCTGACACATTCGTTGATATCTGTAAACAAACAACGGCGTTTCGGCATTTATGCTGCTCTCAATGTAGGAAGAACGCATAATCAGGTTGCCATCATGTTGTATTTGGTCATTTGACCAAAAGACCATGAGTAAAATGTCATATTTAATGTTGTGTACACTTTTTTATTCTTTTTTTGACCGGGGGAGTTGCGACTTTCTCAATGCATACAGGACTGAAGTTTTGAAATGTGTGAAGTATTGGTCGCATAACTATGGGGGGCATGTGAAATCCCCCAACAAATTATCCACCCTAGGGGCCCAGAAATTTCACCCTAATTATGCCACTATGTGGCTGGCACATGAGTTTGTGCTTACGTAGAAATAGTTATCTCCCTGAGTTTTAGCCATTTGGGTACAGAAGAACATTAACAAAGATGGGGACATGCAGCTTGGATGGTCGAACACCAGCACAGTACTGAATCTCTCACAGGTGTGAATCCCTCTCCAGTAACTTTGTTTGTTTGACTGGACACTGAAAAATCATTTCAAAAACACAGGTAACTTACTTTCTTGGCAATTGAGACCACGGAAGCCCGCTGCACAGTTGCAGATGTACGCGTTGATGTCATCTTGACAGAAGCCACCATTCTGGCAGGGGTTGGTCGCACATTCATTGATGTCTGTGACAAAACAATGGACAGGGTAGTGAAAGGGTTTGGTATTGGAAAACTTCAATAAAATGTTGCATAACATTTAAGGGAAGTGGTACTATACACAGAGGGTTACCACCAAGAGTCAAGTGGCAAAAACAAGTTCAGTTCTGAGATTCTACAAGACTGACCGGAAACAATGTATTCCGATGATATAAAGTGCTGTAATCTTAAGAAGTAAGGTTTAGGTGAAATGACGCCAATATGAAAAGGATATTTAACAGAAAAAGTTGTCCAAGTGAATAAATTTGGTGAATATATCAACAAGGATGACCAAAAACTGATGTAGAGACAAGATACTTTCAAATACTTTAAAAAGGTCATATTCGTCAGTTGTTATTTAACTTGGGTGCAACCAGTAAATTCTTTCATGTATAGTTTGGTAATTCGTAAAAGCAATAAAACAAACAAACAAACAAACACCCCAAAAAACAAACAAACAAACAAACCATAACAAAATCCACCAATCAAGCATATTTTAAAAACCTTCTCAATGAAACAAATAAAGATATTCTGCATCACTGATCATACTTGTCTGGCAGAGGGCACCAGTGTAGCCGGCAGCGCACACGCAGTCAAATCCATTGACTCTGTCCACGCACTGTCCAAAGTTCAGACAGGGGTTAGGAGAACACTCATCAATCTCTGAAAAGGGCAAAACACATATGTAAGGGCAATGGAGGCTTTAGTACAAAGCAGTCTACTTCCCTAGTCTGCCCTTGTGAGCAAAATGTATTCCTTGTAACTGGAAGCCTTACCACGCAAAATAAGTTGATTAATAAATGTCAGCAGAAGGTGTGCTGCAGATATCATATCTGCGTATGGAAATGTTAGCTTACTTCGAGGCCGTGTCCGAAACAGGCTTCTGGAGCTACAGCTAGGTCTATTGTCTACGCGTCTCCATGCATTTCCAATGGAGTGACGACCTAGACCTAGCTCTAGACAAGAGATTCGGATGCAGCCCGAGTCTCAAAAATGTCAATAGATGACTATCACATGAATGAACCTTGAAGCATCTTCAAACTTTCCCCAAGGCACTGCCCTTGACAACATGCTTGTCAGAAATTCGGCGCTTAAATTTGGGCCAGGTATTGACTAAAGATGATTTTCATGTGCGCCGCAAGAAATTTTGCTGGTCTACACATTTTGGGTTGACCCTTGACGCAAAAACAGCTTGTGATTTTAGCAAGGACACTGGCTACAGAACTTACGTATCTGGCAGGTTTGGCCTGTGTAGCCAGCAGCACAGTTACAGGTGAACGTTCCCTGCCCATCCACACACACTCCACCATTAAGACAAGGTTGATTTGCACAGTTATTTGCATCTATGGAAAAAGACAGATGATTTAAAATGTCAAATTCCACTAATAACCATACCAGATACGAAGAATAATTCTTATTAAGAATTGTATAAGCACAAGATTGAAACTCTAGGATATGTAACAGCTTCTCTACAAATCAAGTGACCAGATCTGCACTGAAGGTATTTTTATGCCACTGCTCAAAACTCACCTCCAGCACAGAGTTCGCCAGTGAAACCTGGCGGACACTCACAGCGATAGAACAGTGCCTGCGTGTTGTCTGGAACACAGGTGCCCCCATTTTGGCAAGTGATGAAAGCACAGATATCTGAAATGGTATCAAAAGGATCATATCATTATGATGATGCTAACTTCGATTCGTCCAGACCAAACATGTTGGGTACCCGTTCACCGGATTATGGGGACAATTTCTTTTGTTGGGCAAATTAGGACCGCATTTGTGGGGGCATTTCTCTATTCCCATGTTTTTGGGCCCCACAAAATGATGAAATGTGTGTTTATCCCGACAGCTATGGAACAAGAAAACATGCGCACTTAACGTGTGAAAAATGCAAGGTAAATTCACTGACAATATTTCATTGAAATTGCCATGTAATTTACAGAGCAATGATATGTTCTCAGTTGATGCAAGACCCACAGACTGAATGCAGTACACAGAGAAGCTTACCCGAAGTGGTGACATCGCGCTGACCGAGGTTCAGATTGGCCGGTTCCCCATCCATCAGCACCGACAGGTAGGCCGTGTACTTGGTGGAAGGGGTGAGGCTGACAAAGTCCTGCACGATGAAGCCATTTTGGGCCTGGTTGGGGGACAGGGTCAAGGTCAACTCCTGGCCAGTGACGTCCTCGCGCAGCGTCAGGAAGTAGAGCTGGGCGGTAGGTTCGTTGAGTGGGGGGAAAGTCAGCTGGGCCGTGGTGGGTGCAACGCCAGTCACCGTCAGGATGTTTGTTACCGCTTTTTGGGGGGAGCGGGGGGAGGAAGAGTGACAAGGTTGGCATAGAGTTAGATTTGGAGCTCAACTTGAAAGAACACCATTTTCGATTTGACATTAAAAGCTGTCATGCATTCGTTTTACAAAAGAAAATTTGCCATTATGGCAATGGAGGAGTACTCCAGACAATTAAATCACGCCAAATATGAGACTTAAAGAATGAGGGGAACAACTTTAATGCTACGATAACGCACGCGGCAATCGATATGGCAGCGCCAATGCGAACAAGATGACATGTTGCTGGAGGACACTAAAACACAAATGCACTGATTGTGTCTTTTTGTGATGCACTTCGGTGAATTTGCACACAGTAAGTCAGTATCAAAGAAGTGTGCATTACACTTTGAAAGTTTTATCTGGTGGATGTGCACCATCTGGGGTGGGACAGTTGAATCTGATAAGCTAATGTTTAGCCTGCACTAGCTACTACTAGCCTGAACAGTTCTTGTTTGGAGTCTATATGAACCACCAGACTCACCTTATTCAACACCTGCAAGAGTCAAAACCTGGAAGGAAAGTTGATGTCTTACCCACTTGGCACATGAGACCCTGGTACTGTGCCGTGCACTCGCAGGTGAAGCCTAGGAACTGTTCAATGCAGCGACCCCCGTTCCTGCAGGGACCACTGGCACATTCTGGGAAATCTGCAAACCGGACCAACGGACAGGAAATTGTATCAAGAGAGGGGATGGCCGTTGCATATATACTTTATGGACAGCACCAAACTCAATGGCTTGTAGAAAATGTTGTTTTTCCTTATTTAAGACTCAACATACCTTGATCGCAGTTAAGGCCTGTCCAGCCATCAGGGCAGAGACATCTGTAGCCTTCCTGAGTGCTGGAATCAGTTATGCAGATTCCTTGGTTCTGACATGGCGGCTGATCTGTGCACACACCTGGTAACAACATCATCATCACAATTAGTCTATTTCTGATCAACCATGCTCTTCAATAGGTCTTACATTATTCAAGACAAAGAAGAGAAATAAGAACATTGGAGTATTGGACATGGATCACGGGAGTTATCTATTTTGGCAAGCTAGTTTTAAAAAAAGCCAGGAGAGATTGTGACAACATTAACAAAAATGTTGATGAAACACTGAACCATGTTGGACGATTTGATCTAGACATTCAGCAGAAATGCAGCAAGAGTAATCCACTGAATTCATAAAATTAGCAGCACTTCAAAAGCTGAATATAACCTCTTCAGAACAATTGTTCACAACTGTTGAACAATGTAACCCTTCTTCAAAACTTACTAATTTGCATGGAAAAGTTTTCACCACCTAAACCCTTCAATTTGACTGAAGCCTTTTAAACATTTGAAACAATTATTGTAGTCTGGAAAAACCGTATCAAGTTCTGAACAGAGGCCTTCAGCGAGAGCAGCAGGAAACGTTGATCAAGTCAAGCATGAGGAAAAAATCACTTCTGGAATAGTAGAAAAAGTCATTTTGATGGGGGGGGTCAGTAGATGTGAAAAGGGCACCTAGCAATTGTGCTGGGTTTTGAAATGGTCACCAGCATCCATAAAAAGCAGGAAGTGGATTGGGTCAGTGGTGGCATGGCATAATGATTTCCGGGGGAGGGGCATTTGTGAAACCATCAGGCCATTACCCCCCAGTGAAAAGAGTGGGGGGTGGGGAGCAGGGCCCCATGGCCCTCTGACTCAGCTTCCACCGCCAGTGGGTGACACCACTTGACACATTTTTCCAATGTCAGCACTATCCAAGGCAATAGCCAGCACTATTCACGGTGGCATGCATGATACATTTGATCAATGCTGGCAAAAGCACTGGGTTACACAGGGTTAAAAAACAGAAGCCGCTTATGAGAAAAGGTACTTGTGAAAACAGGTAACTTGTTACAACAGGTGGGGTGTAACCAACTCCCCCATGCTGTGCCACCAACTGTCACCACTTACTCCTAGTGGTAGGTACTTGGGTGCCCACAACGTAGGGGGTGCCATCAGCCCTGATGATCAGCCGGATCTGATACTGGGTGGAGGGCTGCAAGCCCGTGATGAGCTGGTTGTAGACATAGCTGGGGTCAGCGTTGGGCACTGGCGGGATCTCAATGGAGCCCATCACGCCATTGGGGTCTGTCACCTCCACCACATAGATGAAGTTGGTTCCGGCCATGTCAATGCTGGGCCAACGGACCTGCACCGTGTTGTTTGTGATCTCGCCCAACATAAACAGGTTAGAGGAGGCTGCATTAAGTAGAAAATGTCAAATCTTATAAACCTCCCCAAATTAGTGAAGTTAAATCACACTTGACACAACTATTACTTCATAAAATGGTTTCAAGCTTTTATGTTCAGAATGAACTCTATTGAAAACAAATGGTTCCATATTGTGACTCTGCGAAAGCTAGGGAAAGTTGCCTTGTAGCTTTAGGATGAGGGGCATGTGAATATTAGTCATATTTGACTGTCTCGCATCCACTCTGTCATCTAAATAGCAAAAACAAATTGAGCTAGTTCCTGGTCCCTTAGTCAAGATTTGATACTTCAAGAGTTGCAGGCTGAAACTGGTTGAAAATTGAGCATCCTGACCTCGATCAGGTTAACTACTTCTTATAAGTCAACCATCTTCAGAGACCACAAAGTGTTGATTTTTTGATGAGGAGAGACCTCTGTAAAAAATCCTTGCTAAAGAGAAGTCAAAGTTATGCTTACGGATATTACATATAACCCCCATCCAGCCAACAGTGCAGACACATGAGAATGCATTTATTGCATTTACGCACTGGGCATTGTTCAGGCATGGGTTGCTGACACACTCGTCAATATCTGTGAGAAAAAAAACGTTATTTTTTCACAGATTTGAAAGGTATATCAGAATCTATAAGACGATGTCACAATGTTGTAATTAGATAAAGCTCAAAATTGATAACTTTCTGAATATTATTGCCAACATGAGGACCATTTGGTGTCAAATGAAAAAAAATGAAAGAAATTAAATCCTTATAAGAAATATTATAGCTGAAACTTAGGTGAGGAAAGCATACAGTTTGGCAAGAGTCACAAAATACCCTATCGGTTGGAGAGGCACACAAA